>JAAOAU010000636.1:0-56313 GCA_013186845.1 Fusarium sterilihyphosum
CTTCTTAATTGGTCTATTTTTATTCTATTTTATTATTAAATATTCAAGATTAGTTAATTCATCCTCCCCTGGCCAGGCATGCGGTTGGAATTTTGAGTCCTCTCTGCCCCCACTTCCACCTTCCTTATTCCATCCCACTAACCTTCCCACCACTCTGCTCCTTTCTCCCTTCTTCACTAAAACAGAAAGAAATCATACCAGATTATTTCTTTTTACTTCGCATAAGGTACCTACTACTCGTTCATCTCCTTCTGGTAGACCGAGGCGCCTCCTTCCCCGGATCGAAGCGCGGGCTACACTTCGCTCCCTACGTTACTGCGGACAGGACATTCTCGTGCGCGCTGCTATCTCAAAACAAAGTGAGTCGTGGAGCCGACTGTTTTTTGATGCTGATGTATCAAATAGTTTGTACTGATAGCAATACTGACATCTCAAGGCAAACGACTTTCTCTCTCAACGCTATCTATCCACAAGCCATCACCACCAGAGCCAACGCCGCAACAATGACCAACGAACACGACGGCTCTGCTGCACGTAAGGTGGACCTCCCCGCCAACATTCTCGAGTGCTATCAGCGCTTTAAATTGGACATTGAAGGACCTTACTTTGTGCCCATCCCGCTGGAACCGCATGTCTTTGAGCGTATCTGCCCGCAGCTCGATAATCTCTTCCGACGCTATGATTACGATGCTGACAATGGCATTATAACCTTTAGAAGGGCATTCAACCTTCACGACGACTTTGCTACTGAGTTTGGATACCTGGTTCAGCCTGAGATTGATGGCAGCATGCGCAGAGTACCCATCGCGCCTAGAGTCACGAACCGCCATAGCCGCCGGGTGAACCTTTGGGAGCATGACAAGGCGAAGCTCGGTCAAGTGTGCCACCCAGACGGACAGTTCAAAGACGATCGCGCTTCGAGGCCGGGTCTTATCTTCGAAGTCGGCTATTCCCAAACCGGAAATATTCTTGAGAAGATCGCCAAAGATTACATCCTCGGGACGAAAGGCGCTGTCACTACAGTAGTATGTTTCAACCTGAAGTATAACCAAGGCCATTCAAACGTGTCCATTTGGCGAGCGAGAAAGAGTCCCGCAACGAACACAGTTGAAGCAGTCTGTGACCTGGAACCCACGGTAAGTCTTCCCTCATCTCATCGTGTAGGCCAAAAGCTAACTCAAGCTTGACAGATGTTCCAAGACTCTGATGGTGAAATGGTCAACGGAGACAAGCTTCTCAAACTCCGACTTACCGACATGGCGAGGGACAAGTATTCGGATGAGTACCCGCTCGCGCCGATTCACATTCCATTCAGCCAGCTCAGCCGCATTTTTGACTTCGCAAAGGCCCAGCCCTGAAGAAAACTACCATAGGCCGTGCAACCTGGCGCCAACCAAAGTCAATTTGGTTGCGGGTCAATCATATATTGCAGTCAAACCCATCATGAGCTATCCTAAAGTCATCATAAGGCCCACCATAAGCTTATGAAGATTTAGGCTAGGCTGCCCTAAGCTTAGAGGAGTTTGGATACGAAGGGATGAGAATGGAAGGTAGACAGAGCATGAGAGAACAGAAAGAGACCTTGTTTAATTGGCAATTTGGTCATTGGAATATGGCTAAGGAGGATTCCGTGAATTAAAGTCAGGCCTCTGGATGTGGAAACTGTTGACGAGATCTACGAGGCGAGGCTTAATCTTTCAACCTTGACGGCGACATGCTTGGCCCTGCTTTCAAATCTGGCCTTGATCAACCCCCCTCCTCATTGGAAGGCCTCATTCTCGCGAGTAGGGTCCGTCTTGGGATGGATCTTTGGACAGCCAGCGTGGACCAGGCATGATGCTGCTGCGTGACTGTATAACGCATCAGTGGTTCTTAGATGCGCCGTTGCTTATTAGTTTGAGGAATGTTCCCGAGCACTCGAAGGCCAAGATGCAAGCTGCCTTAGGGACATTCGATGGCAGGCGAATGGTATCTTTTTTAATTCAGCTGACCGTTGCCATTCCTGAGTACGTATTTGACGGTGCCGAGACCCGATTAAGTCGTGTAGTTTGGGGCTAACGAGAAGTTCCACTTTTGGAGAGTAAGGGAATCAATTGCCCGTGAGTCAAATCAGTTTCGTTCTGAGAGGACAATCTAGAGAGGGCCATATGAATAATAGCCTATATTTATCAGAAACAATCACTGTCTATCGTTCTATAGAATGGTCTCGTTGCAACTTGGTGACTCCAGCGCACGAAGACGGAAATGCATCAACGCCACGCATGTCATTCGGTCGCAGACTAGCGAATTGGCGCTTATGTCAGAATAACAAGGCCCACCAGAGTGATACATATATAGAGCATACGATCAGCAAAACCATGAGGCAGAATAATTCCCAACAGAAATCAAATTGTCATCGTGCAATGGCTCCTACAATCTTTATCGTTCCTGGTTTCTATGAAGGCCCTGCAGTCTTCCAGCCCCTCGCCGACACACTCAATAGACGAGGCTTCAAAACGGCGATCTCGAGCATTTCCAGCACAGGCAAGACTCCTCCAGATAGCCCGACCATGGATGATGATATAGCGAACATCGCCAACTACCTTATTCCAGTCGTTGAGGAAGCAGGTGGGGAAGGCGTCGTTGCAGTCATGCACTCAGCAGGTGGCTTCATTGGGAGCGCTGCCCTCAAGGGTTTAACTTCCAAAGCTCGACAGGATGCTGGAAAACCTGGAGGAGTCAAGAAGATCATCTTCATTACAGCTGGTGTTGCACCTGAGGGTTTTGTACAAGGACCAATGGAATTCTTTGACCATCATGCAAGACCTTCCATTCCCTTCGCGTTCCCCTGTTTCTAACCGATCCCCAGGAGTCAAACGGCACGCAAACATGCAAAGATCCCAGGAACTTACTTTATAGCGACCTTTCAGACGCAGAAGCCAACAAGTGGCTTCCGGGTCTTCAACATCAGGCTGACAGAGGCTGGGCAACCAAGCTTCAGTATTGCGGATGGAGAGAAGTAACAAGTGTTTACATCGTCTGTGAAGGGGATAAGATACTGCCTGTTGAGCTTCAGGTGAGGTTCGCGGGTCTGGCAGGTAGCGAGATTGTGAGGGTTAGTGCTGGACATATGGTGCAGTTGAGTCAGACCCAAACGGTGGCAGATATCATCGCTTCACACGCAAAGTAAAATGGCCAACATATCCTTTTGGAGGGCGGAAAGTTTAAGGCTAATACATTGTCTATTTCCACATTTTGAAGCCAAGGTGATGTGAAAAGCAGCGGTCCATTTGATGAAATAGCCAGCTCGCGTTCCTATGCGTTTCCCGCTCGCCAAGTCCTTGGTAATGACAGTTCTCTCGAACAACCTGTGTTCGTAGTGGAAGGGCCAATATGAACCGTCTAACTCTTTGTTCAAGACTACAAGGCTGATGAGCCGCCGCCAGCAGACTCGAATGTTGTTTTATTCGCGTTTCTCCTTGACTGATCTCCATTCCGTCATCAGACTTCCAACTATCGCGACTGAAGCCAGCCCAGTTACAAGATACCATGTCTGCCCGAGACTTTTATCGATGGCAATTAGAACCTCTCTCGTCGCAGATTCTGGCACATTGTTAACTATCTCAGTAAGGCCGCTGTTGCTGATATGCGTCCCATTCAGACCCGGTACGATACCATGGAGGTTATCAGAAAGTCGGTTTGTGAAGAGCACCTGGGCAATGGGAACAGATACAGCGGGGCCGAAGGATTGAGCAAACAACATTATGGATAGACCAAGCGGGACGTCTGCAGCAGGGAGGACTGTCTGTACAGCTGTTTGAGGGCCTATAAACCCAATGCCGTAGGCCAGACCTGAGAGCGCCGAGTACGCAATAAGCTTCTCGAAACTGGTATCAATCTTGAACGTAGTGATAAGCCCTGCAGCAATTGGCATGATGATGGATGCGAAGAGCATGAAAGGCGTGTAGTAACCGAAGGCGCTTGTCCCCGCTCCGTGAATGAGTGAACCGGCTGTTGCCGCGATGATGATAGGTAGCATCATGTAGCCGCTCTTGACGGGCGTGTATCCACGAACTAGCTGATAGTAGGTGGGTAGATAGTACTCCAACACGACACCAGTGCTGTTGATGCAGAATATGAAGATAAAACCGGCTATTACGCAGCGATGCTTCATGATCCGGGGTGGAAGTGCAGCGGCGTCGCCTCGGCGGATTTGATTCCAAACAAACACTCCAAGGAGAACAGCGAATGCAACCAGAGGTCCAACCACCTGGCCGCTGCTCCATGGGTGTACAGTACCCGCCCATGAGAGAGCGAGAAAAAGGCTCGTGAGCGCCGGGAGCAGCAACATGTTGCTCTTGAGGTCAAGCTGAGCAAGCTTCTGCTTAAAAGACATGCCAATAACTTCACTGGACTTTTGATCATCCGGCAGGCAAAGCATGGTAAGAAGAAGAGTTAAGGCACCGGTGGGCGCGCTGATATAAAAACACCATCGCCAGCTGAGCGTCTGAAGTGCACCACCAAGCAGCGGCGCAGCGATAGTAGCCAGACCCTCAGCAGCGCCCAAAACCCCGAGGAACACAGGCCGTCGACGAAGAGGCGTCGCTTGGACGATGATGATGAAAGAGCCAGCGAATAGCCCTGCAGAGCCCAGTCCCGCGACAGCCCTCCCAATAACAAGCATTGTTGACGAAACAGCAGCGCCTGAAAGCACAGATCCAACGGTAGAGATGGCGTTGGACAGGAGGAAGATACGTTTGACGGAGAAGAGCTTGTACGCTTTCCCAAAGATGAACTGGAAAGCGCAGACGCTGAGTCTGAAGGCGGATGAGTACCAGCCAACGTGGGCTACTGTATGGAAGTGATCGGTGATAGCTGGTACGGCTGTGGCGACTATGTTCATGTCTATGCTGGCGAGGACGAGGATGGATACAACGGAGAGTATGGTTAGCCAGAGTCTGATGCCTGTTGGGTACTCTGCGTCTGGTCGTTCGCTTGACTCCGCGGCAAGGCCCTCGTCAACGCCATCGTGGCCATTATGACTGGCTTCGTTATCGTTATCTTGCTGGTAGACGTGTTGTGATGATGCGCGTTCGAGTGTGACGAGTTCTGCCATTGTTGTTGGTGAAGATGTTGGTAAGCAGAGTAAATGAGGGGCTCGAGTTGGATGATGGATGAACAGATCCCTGTCATGCAGATCCTTCGCTAATAAGTCCCATCCTACAGGTTTACTCAGGACTATACAAAACCATTTAAAAACTTACGAAAATAATCAGAGTGTTAATGTAAAGCAAGTGTCACGGTGTATCAAGCCAGGGGAGACAAGGCAACTTGAGACATTTCTCATGAATGGGATAAGGATCAGATTGTATTTAGCGTGGCGTATTCTGGTACTCTGCTCGGCCTCGGAAGCTTTCCTGCTCCGCGAAGACAAGGGCTACTCCTGAGACTCACGCACAATCTTTAACAAGCTCACAACTCTTGTCGGATCGGACCCAGTCATCATAGCATGCAAGAGAGCAGAAATAGGTTTATGAAGTCCAAATTGTATAGTTAATTAAAAGGAGTGTCCTATGTGAATAATATGTAATGCAGGCAAGTTGAGGCCTTTCAGAAGAAGAGAAAAGAATGTCTGATGCCAGAAATATGCAAATGCCCAACCCGATGACCCAGTCCCAAACTCCAAAACCCATCTAGATGTTTAACAACACTTTTACTCCTTGCCGGGGTACTTTCCAGGGTACCACTTTCCATCATCGTAGCCAGTCTTGCCGCCCTCATATTTTCCCTCGTGCCAGCTGCCATCGTCATTGCGCTTGGCCTTGTCACCGTGGTATTGGCCATCATCGAAGCCAGTGCCGGGACCCTCATATTTGCCTTGAACTTGTTAGTCTTGAGGCTCTTGTAGCTTAGAGAAGTGTGACTTACCCTCTTCCCACTTGCCATCGTCAAGGCCAGTGTCGCCGCCCTCGTATTTGCCCTCGTGCCAGCTTCCATCATCCTCACGCTTCTCCTTGCCACCGGGATACTTTCCGGGATACCACTTTCCGTCATCGTACTTGGTTCCTGGCTTTCCCTCATACTTGCCGGGATGCCAGCTACCATCGTCGTTTCGCTTGGCCTTTCCGCCAGGGTACTTTCCAGGGTACCATTTGCCGTCATCGTAGCCAGTCTTGCCACCTTCATACTTCCCCTCGTGCCAGGATCCGTCGTCGTTGCGCTTCTCCTTGCCGCCGGGGTATTTGCCGGGATACCACTTGCCATCGTCATACTTGGTTCCTGGCTTGCCCTCGTATTTACCCTCGTGCCAGCTACCGTCATCGTAGCGCTTGGCCTTCTTGCCGTCCTTGCCAGGGTGGTATTGGCCATCGTCAAAGCCGGTGCCAGGGCCCTCATACTTGCCTGGTGACGTTTAGTAAGGCGAATTGTTGGAGACATTGTGAAGACTTACCAGGAGCCCACTTGCCGTCGTCCTTGCCGGTATCACCGCCCTCATATTTACCTGATGCTGTTAGTATGAGACTGGATGATGGAATCGGAGGAACATACCAGGGGCCCATGAACCGTCATCAGCGGGCTTTGCAGTGGGGAGTGCCAGAGCCGTAGCGGCAAAGGCGAGAAGAGTGAATGAGTAGCGCATGTTGAGAGATAAAAGTTTATATGTAAAGAAGGGTTGTTAAGAAAATTGTAGTAGAAGCGATTGAAGCTGTAGTAATAGTGGAAGCGACGGTATTGTAGCGAAGGTTGTTGTGATTGTTGTAGATGAGATGATGATGAGAATAATAAATTTCGATAGAATGGCGGGAATCAAACGTTGCTTATATACACAATTGAATACCGCTTGCTTCAAACTTTGGCAGCATTGCCCAGATCGTGGGCTTACCTCCAGAAGATGGTGGTGGCTGGCGCCATAGCGGGATACCAGACTCCAACAATCTAACTCAGTCTCTGGTAAGGCTGAGCTGGACCTTGACGGCCGGCAAGAATTCATGTCATGCCCTACGTCAATTAGCAAAAGTTTGCTATTTTCGGGTGCCCCGAGCTTCCACGAGAACTCGGGAGCTGCTGCGCCTGGATCACGCCAGGTCAAGATCAGCGCTAGCTGCTGCGCAATTCGAAGCTATCCCCAAAGTGTCAGGGCTGAGGCCTCGATCGTGGGTGGAGGGATCAGCCCCCAAGACCAGTTTTACCCCGCAGGTTACAACTGTCATACCCGAGAAACCGGACTCTGGGGCTGAAAGACGTAGAGGTCACCTGTGCCACCGCCCTTCCTCACGAGGTCTGCGTTGTCAGTCTGGTTTTGGCTTGAGGAATGAAGGATGGGAGGACTCGTCCTTCTCGTATCCTTCGCTGATCCGATTGTAGAAGCTGCATCCATTGTTGCGTAATATGTTGGTCGCAAAAGTGCAAGCTTCAAGCCCAAAAGTTCAGCTTTGCGGCAGGCTCTCGAATCTCACTAAGCCGGAACGTTCTATGACAGACTCCAGCCCAAGCCAAGAATAAGCTCAGCCCGCCGATGGCTTCGGTCCATTACTTTAGCTAAGCTTTAAAAATAACGAATTGCACAGCCCAATCCAAGTCTGACATGAGTAACCAGAAAATGATAATGCTCCGTCCGAATAGTTTTGGGTAGTACAAGAGACCTCGGGACTCGAGAATGGCGGAGGCGGATGAGGGTGTAGAGAACCAAGACATGGTGCTATCGATACGAGGCTTTGGGTCGCGCACCTGATGGTTTTGAGAGCATGATCCGGAACTAACCTTGGAACAAGCCTATTTTTACACCATTATTCAACCGTCTGATTAGATCTTGACTGACTTTGGCCAGATGCCGCGGCAGCTCTTGAGCTTATAGGCGAAGGGTGCATCATACGCTTTATCCCGCTTTTGAGTAATAAATTGGTGAAAAGTCAATCTTGACTCAGCTATCGGAATTTCATCCCCGTCAGAGATGATCAGCACAAATGTCATCATCCATATGCATAATTGACAGGTTTTTGCTCCACCCAGCTCCGAGCCTCAGCGTCACATGCCCCCAACTTGAGCTCGATGTAATGTAGCATTGCTTACTCTGTACATCTGCAGTTGCCTCAGAACGTGGGATGATTGCGTAACTCGGATTAGTCAAGTTTCTAGAGCTGAACATCAATGATACTGAGAAAGCTGATGAGGCGCTGCTTGTAATTGTCTCTTGAAAAATGCACTACTTACGTTAAATGAAAGCTGAAGGAGACACGTGCAAAACAGCGGCATTAGTCTGTCAGCAATGTGGTCAGGTAATCCAGTAGGTCAAGTCCCTCTCCGATGCCGCTTTGATTTCTGTTGTCTTACTGTCAGCGTAGTCCTTTTTTCGTAGTCAAAGAACATCTCTTAACATCACGTAAGAATGAATTTCATATCACTCTTTCCTACCATGTAAGACGCTCCGTTGAAACTAGGAAAGAATTTCGTGCGACCATCTATCATTGAGGACTTCGGTTAACGAGACCCTCGATAGTGTCGTTTTCTTAACAAGCATTCACTAGTTGAAAGGTAATCGTAAGCCACCAGATAAACTCCAAGCCGGTCATAGATCCAGGCTGAACACAGTACAACAAGACTTGGCACGATGGGCATAGATGTACTCATGCCGCACGAGTACTAAGGTTAGCTACCATTCGAGCACTCAGTGACAAATGACGGGATCGATTCTTTTCAACCAGTGTCTCTTTAATAATGAATGGAAATAATGTCAAGAGGCTGGGCATGTCTTGAAAGCTTGATAACTGTTCTTGGGCAAACTTGGTACCCATAGGTATTGCCAAAGGCTCCTCCACTTTGCACCGATCAAATGTCTTGCAACCCCAAGGACTCAACTAAGATGATTACCATCAGGCATTCCGTTCATGGGGCGTTCCCAATCTCAAGTCAAGGTTTATTCATTTGTTGAAAGTTCGCTTCTTCAACCATCTGTTCACCAATTCCAGACCCTCTTTCGGCTTGTCCTGAGGAACCTGTCATGGCTTATTAGCATCAAGTCAACATTGACATGGGAGCACTTACCATATGGCCAGCTCCATCAACAGTAACAAAAGCAAAAGTAGTTTTCTTATCGGTATCCCCCATCTTAATCTTGACCTCCTTGTACCATCCAAACTCATCACCTCCAGCACCCCAAGACCTCTGTCGTTGCGCAACGTATTCCGGTTGTCCTTTCCAAGGCATACTGTTACTCCATCTCAAGTTACCAGCGGTGTTGCACGCGAGATCGAAGTTGCCTTGGTACATTAGCACGTCGACCTCGTGATTGAGCAAGTACAGAATCTGTGACTGGGTGCTGATTTCTTGGTCGTATCCCAGACTAAATGCGACTTCTACATCCATCGCATAAATGGAGTAGTTCGTCACTGCGCTGGGTACGCCCAAGGCATCGAAAACCTTGGGGGTGTTGAGGTACTTCTCAATGAGCCCTGCTTCCTTATAGCACAGATCATCTCCAGATTCGCAGGGCCTGGTGATGTCGAATCTGTTCCTGTTGCCGCCTGTACCTGATTCTCCATCATACCAACTGATGACACCATCCCAGCAAACTTTACCAGCAGCGCCACAGATAGCATGGTCGGGATGCTCATAACATACCCGTGCGAGGTCAAGGCATCGTGGAAGGTTCGCAGCCATGATGTCACAGCGTGTGCTGTTGAAAATAGGCTTGTCGACACCCGGGTTCGTGGTGCAGAGTGTCTCCCAGTATCCGAAGTGCGTGTCCAGCGGGGAGACGTAGCCGTTGCCGATAAGAACTGACTCCAGGTTGACTTGAGGTCGCTTAGGGTAGAGATTGTTCTGTGCAACGATAGTCGCTCCCAGGACAGGGATATAGTGGCCCTAGAGAGTCAGTCACGTCGCATAAAAAGGAGTGCCGGGTCACATACTCCATAACTCTCTCCCGAGATATGGAAGGGCCGGTCAGCGAGATGCGGGAATACTTGGCTCACGAAGAGCTGCAAGAACTTATGCATACTCTCAGCAGCGACGAAAGAATTTGACGGAATCGGTTCTCCGTCATCCAAGTACGAGAAGCCAACGCTGGCAGGCTGGTCGACAAAGATATAGTTCGCATTCTCATTCCATCCATAAGTATTGTGAACTGTTCCATTACCGTGCTCGTTGATCAGACACGGACCAAGTTCTTGAAGCAGTCCCAGCATCGATGAGCCGCCAGGGCCTCCAGTTAGCCAAAGCACGAGAGGGTCTGTTTTCGGTGCATTCTTGCTCTCAAAGTACCAGAAGAAAAGATGCTGGTTGCCGACATCGAGCCAGCCGGTGTACTGCTTTACGCGAGCGTCGCATATGGAGTCGTCAACCTGTTCTCTGATGCGGATCGTATGCTCTGGAAACAGCGAGCTTTGGTGAATTTGGAACGTGGAGGCTTGCGGTGACTCAGTGTCCTTGAGCGGTATCTGTGAGGCGAAACCCCCAAGGGAAGCCCCCGCTAGAAGCAATGCCGTCTTTAGAAAGCCCATTGTTGTAATTCTTCCTCAAGAAGACGTTGAGTCGGGATTGAAGACGGTTAAGAATTGTCAGACGGTGAAACTCTGGCCGGGAATGGTTAGTAATCCTCGCGGAAATGACGACAACGAGCTCACCAGGGTAAGTCGCAAAAGGTCCTGCAAAAGGTCCTGTCTCAACTTATCTTCTACCCCGCTTCCAGGGCATCTCAACCCGTCGAGGAGCAGCTCTAGTCTTGATAAGGAAGCTCGCAGCACATTTTTGTGGTTTTCCGAAGAACCTGGAGACCAGGGCAGCACGTCAATCAATTGAATTTACGGAGTATTGAAGCAGCCTATCTAGCTTATCGCGTGTTCTGATAAGACGGGTCAGAGTTGGCCCGTGTTTTGCGACGGCAAGATGCCAAACAGAGAGAGAGTTCACGAATAGCTTCAATTACGAGATCAATATCTATGTTGAAGAAATCATGACTTGATCTGACTGAACATTCACTGCATTCTAACATAATCTGTCACTTTCTCTCGCTACCCTCATACAATGAGCATTCACTGCTCATCATCAAGGATCGATAGCTCAGTGGTACGAGCGAGGGATTGCAGATCCCTAGGTCGCGTGTTCGATCCACGCTCGGTCCTGAAAGATTATTTTTGAACACGACTTGATTCATTTGCTATAATTATGGTTACCAAATTAAATTTAAAAGTAACTAAACATCTTCCTTTTTAAAGTTTTTGCCCCTACTTGCGTTTCTCTAACATCGTTTTAGTCATTCATCAATCAAACATCCTCCAACTAGACCCGTCGTCGGTCGAAGAAACTCAAAAGCAGATCCTTGATGAAGTCGGGACACTGCTTAGCCATGTCATCATACCATTCTCTTGCATCGTTTACCTCCTTGTTTCTATGGAACGGGGACTTCACGAACTCTACCACCTGCTTCCGCAGTTCTTGTCGATGCTCTGGGGTCGAGTTATAGACCTTGGGGATCAAAGCGAGAATATCTTGCAAGTTCAGATTGTCGTAAATTCCGGTACGGAACTGCTCTGCTGCATATTGAGCAAGTGGCTCAATGCCGTACATGTCACCCATCGCGAACATGTGAACGTGGTCGGCGAGAGTGGATCTTTTTGAGGATTCCACACCGTATGCTCCCTTGTAAAGGAAATCAATCAGCCATGTTACATGATCCACAGATGACTCTGACAGATCGAACTCGTTCGTGGAAGATTCCTGCGCAATGTTAGATACGCTCATCAGTATCAAAGGCAAACCAACCTTGAAAGGCCCGGTGCATGCTGCATGAAAGACCTTTGATTGACTGCAGACGATGACCTTGTGGACTGGGAATTGGGCAGCTCCACAGATAAAGGTCAAGTCTGTAAATTCCTGGTTATCTCTGGTTCTTTAGACAAGAATTAGTAAACTGTTCTGACAGAGGATACTCAATAGGAAATCTTACTGCCAGAGGGCCTCTCGGAGGTTTTCACTTTCGTCGTCCATTTTTAATCTAGCTCCGGCGATTTCTGGACGTGATGTAGGATGATACAAAGTGTCAAGTTTGATTTTATAGATAGATGAATGAGAGTGTGGTATTTATGTCCGTATCAGTGGCGGGGATTTTTAGATAGCGTTATGCTACGGAAGTATATCTTCAGAAACTGTCTGTTCTTAAGAACTATATATTCAATCATATTTAGGCTCTTAGCTATCTGTTTGGTTCATTTTTAACCCATGTCACGGTGTACATGTAAGGCCTCCTCGACTTCCTGGTCGAGATGGGACTCGTAAGAAAGCAGACTTTTGTTTCACTAAAGCTTATAAGATAGGGCAGAATATAATTCATCTGTTTATTTATCCATTACAAAGATTCTTTGAAAGTATATCTTACTACGAAAAGCGTAGAGCTTACTTTTCTGGAATTAGCCCTCAGGCAATAAGATCTGAATATTCGTATTATTTCAGATTTCCGAGCTTCTTTCACAGCTCCGGCATAAGGTCAGTTCAGCTGGAGCAGCAGGCAGTTGTTCCAATGGTATCTGCTCTCTATAACATACTTTGTGCAGTATTTAAGATAACTTATGAACAAGAGCTTATCTGTTAAAGAGAATATTTGAGACTTCTGTGTATTTCAGTACCTGCATCTATGGCTTCTTCTCTTCCTATGAATTACAAGCCAGCTCCAAGAGCAATACTACTGGTAATCTGAGCAAGGTAGCATCTCTATCTCTACAAGCAGCACGATGAAGCCCATGTTTGTCGATGCGTAGCATCAACAGGGATTTGGGAATTCGAGTTGCGTCTTTGCATGGCTTATCGCCAGAATTTCCGAAACATTGGTAGCCCAGTTTAGTCGAATCTAGCCAAGGTATAGGAGCTTTATGATGTAAAGGAGCTCGGGGTAACTTCTCTTCACTTGAATTACTAACGTTCTTGCCTTTAACAGACCATTGTAATGGCACTTTATACTAATACATAGCCTAAATATGCAAAAGGATTAATTATAGAGATACTGGCTGCCTATAAGCTTAAGCTCCAGGCTTTAAACACATGTAATGAATAAGAACACAATATTTCTTTCCTAGTATAACCTTTTATTTAGCAGCCTTTATAATAAATAATAAATCTTGCTGCAAACCGCCAAAGGAAGAGATCAAGATGTGTTCAAACGGATATATCTTCCAGCAAAAGGGGTAACAACCCTGATAGGTGCCAAGACACTGACAGCACTGGAAACAATTATTCAAGGCGTTTTTGCAAAGCAGCACTGGTAGCAGCACTGGTAGCATTATAAATACTTGTTGCAAGTCTCTGTGTAAAAAGATCGACAGGACGAGAAACATTTGTTCCAGAGCTAGACCCAAAGAGACTGCCAGCAGGGGGAGGATTTGTTCCAGAGCTAGACCCAAAGAGACTGCCAGCAGGAGGAGGATTTGTTCCAGAGCTGGATGCAAAGAGACTACCAGCACTAGGGGCATTTGTTGCAGACCTAAAAAGACCGCCAGCAGGAGGAGGATTTGTTCCAGAGCTGGATGCAAAGAGACTGCCGGTATTAGGAGCATTTGTTGTATTCCTAAAGAGACCGCCAGAAATAGGAGCATTTGTTCCAGAGCTAGATGTACTGCCAGTACTAGGTGTATTTACTGCAGTGCTGGGTGCAAAAAGACTTCCAGCACTAGGAACATGTGTTTGACTAGAACGTTGTGATTCCTGTGGCCTGTTTGCTGGGTTATCCTGTTTGCTGCAATCGCTGCATCTCGACCGTAGAGGAGTACTCATGATGGACATCATCATCTCCTTCAGGAACTCATGACTAGCGTTAAATATCTGGTCGACCACTCTCATGCTTGCATTACTGCATATGCAAGGCAGCACAGCCTCCCTCGTGTGGGCGACGGCCGCATCGATAAAGTCCCTGGAGACCGCTAGTGGCAGTTCATACAGATCCGGAAGCGATTGGAGAAAGTCTTCCATTTGGACATCCTTCTGCTTGAGTCGGCGAATATACGAAGACTTCGCCTCCGATTTTAGGCCCTGGATGAGATACTGTTCTGCCAAGAGCATCATCATCAGATGCGTCGAAAGGGGCAGCTTGGGCGCATCTCGATTCGGATCTTCGTAGTACCCGACGTAGAGGTAGTTGACCATCAACTCGACACATTCCAGGGGGTAATCGCTCAAGTTGTAGACTCCAGATGTGGCTTCCTGCGGAAGGATCAGTATATTGTCACTATAGCTTGACTTCAATTTCCTTACCTGGAAACCACCAGCACAAGCGGCATAGGAAGCTTTGGATTGTGCACAGACTATGACTTTGTGCACGGGAATCTTTGTGCCGTTGCAGAGAAAAGCGAAGTCAGTGAACTGCCCAACTTTTTGGGCCCTGGGAGATGTTAGTTGAGCTTGGACGGAATTTGTAAACAACTTACTTCTGCATGAGCTTCTGTTCCTCAATATGCATGATGGATTGATGATTGTTGTTGTTTTTTGTTCAACGCCGGAGGGACTGATGGTGGGTTCGGTGTATGAGAGGTACTGAGCTTTTCTGCTTGGGAGGAAGAAGAGTGACGGGTATTTATAAGAGAGACGAAGGTCATTTCTTGATAGACTTTCTTAAATCTAACTCTACTTTTGGGAAGACTAATTATATGCTATGGAGTTGACTGCTGCCTACGAGGTTCTGGTTAAACTTCAGGCTGCGAACACGGGTGATGAATGAGAACACGATATTTGATTATGTGGTAAAGTTTAACCATTCATTGGCGAGATCATTGGATCACCCATTCCCAGTAAGATATCGGGAAAAAAGAAATGGTGTTGTCATTCATTATCTCTGTTCGCAGCCTAAAGCTTAACCTTATAGGCAGCATTCATCCCCATCATTCCCAGTAAAATGGCTCGATCAAACTTTGACCATAAATTTAGAAAGCTTCAATTGGGAGAACTCTATCTCAAATTTCGAATAAGCATCCTTCAAGCTTCCAGTCACTGGCTTATTGTTGAGAGCATAGGTGTTGAATGTGATTAAAAGTGACCGACTCATCGGGCCAACCGTGAGGCAAGGTGAGCATTTCATTTATTGTTTGGTCTAGACTCTTACAATAACCCTGTCCATGCAGGCTTTCGTTCATTCTCTCTTTCTGAAGACCACCAGTCGTAACTCACAGTTTTGCCCAATTTAACATCTTCTTCATCCATATCTAACTCATATTCCAAAACCTTACACCAAGAACGGAGACTAAGTCCGGCCCTGGCACCCCCCTTGCCGCATTTCTCGCATCGACACTGTAGAATCTCAATAGGAACTGCGCTTCGAGATTCGCAACTCGAGTTAGAACAGGTACCCATTCTTGAAAATCGTAGAGAGAGGCTGAGAAGGTCTCTCGCAAACTCCGGGCAGTCGTACAGGAATTCGTCAATGACCATTCCTAGTTCGGTCGGGCTGAGCGCGGTTCCCAAATTTCCTCTAGCCATGACTAGAGCTCCGGCCCGAAGTGTTTTGGATGTTTCTTTCGGGAGTTTGTAAACCTGTGAGATTGAACTGGCGAAGTCATGATAGTTGCAGTTTTCGTCCAGGCATTCCAAGTATTTCTTGCTGGCGAGCGCTTGCAGTCCGCCAATACCGTACTTGTCGGCCAAAGTGAACATGGAGGCATGAGTGAACAGGTCAGTGTCCTCTGGGATCTCATAGGTCCCAGTGTAGAGGTATTCGACCATTCTGTTTACGACATCAAGAGGATGGTCGTTCATATCATATATCCCGGAGGAAGCTTCCTGGGCTTCATTAGTGGGCATGAAGGTGTACAGGGCGGCAAGCGGTACCTTGAACTTCCCAGTGCATACTCTCTGAAAAACAGTGGACTGGCCGCAAATGATGATTTTGTGGACGTTAATTGTCTGCCCTTCGCAGACGAAGGCGAAGTCAGTGAACTCGCCGCTTTCGCGTGCTCTGTACATTATTAGCAAGTCTTGCACTGCAGAAGATATGAGAATCATCGTACTTCTGCATACGGAGTCTGTCTTGAAGAGGAATCATATTAAAGGGGCATGAAAGGTGCTGCTCTGAGGTGTTGATACAAGATGTGAACTTAACTACGAACTTGGCGGGCACAGAAGTGGTTTATATGCTACTTCTGCCGCTCCCATGCAAATAAAAGAGGTGGTCGGGAAATATGCAAGCCTCAGTCCCCTGATAGTCCTTCCTCCAATAGTACAAATTCCCAGAAGCCTTCTGTTGAGTCATTGACGCCACCAATGTTGGTAGGCCTCCCAGCCATCAACAGACGCCTCTAGAATGCTAGAGAACTTCGAGATGGTCGGTCCCCTAGCTTCAAAAATGGACGTCATGTACTACCAGATGGCAGTCACGAACCTTCTTCCGTTCCAAACATCGGACTCAGCAGTTCCCACATCGGACCGCTGTGACCGCACATAAAGTCCTGAAATACCTCCTCATTCTTGAAGAGCTCGGCCTGAGTCAGAATGTACTCCGCAACAATCTCCCGCAGTCTCACGGGTACCATCTTGCCAGATGCCAACATAAGGAGCTCCATCACAGCATCCCAAGAGTCACCCCAAGGGATTGTTGCCTCCAGTGTGAGGAACAACTTACCCAACGAAACGTCCATTAATTTATCAATGCAGTATCGATCTGCAAAGACACAGATCTGGGCATGATGGAGCAGTGTATCTGCACCGATGCTGCCTTCATCAGACGGCCGAGGGATAGGGGCGTGTTTGTCAACAAAGTCTTGCCACAGGCCGCTCAGTCCGGGTGTATTGCGGCTGTTAGGGCCCGAGAATCCTGGGTCATGGCGGACGTAGTGCGCCCAAGCCTTGCCCCAGTGGCTCAGTTCTTCATCTGTAGGATCCGATTCCTCCTTTCCCTCATCTTCTTGGACGGGGCTTGTGTAGTTGCCGGTGTACGCAAACTCCCAAAAGCTGAGAAAGATGCTGTCTTCAAGATCAGCCCAATGGACCCGGCATTCCAAGGCTTCCTTGAAAGGTCCGTTGACCAGTACGTTCAAGACGGGTGACTGTTTTGCGACCAGCGCGGAATGTATGGTATACTCGGCTGCGTGGCCGCCGACGACAAAGGTGAAGATATTGGATCCTGCGATATTACGTGGCTGTCAGCTTGGGTTCTCGGCGAAGGTCTCGCGAAGCTTACATCTTGGTTGACGCTTGATCCGGAGCCTTACGCTCCATGTTCTGATGCATCTTGCGTGGCTGTTGCAAAAAGGAAAGTGATTGATAGGTCGAGATGGAGAGAGCAGTAGGTATCGAGATGTACAGTACACTCTGTACTTGGTAAAGGGCATGTTCGTAATATATCGACCTCGGTGTAGTTATTTTCCACGGTGTGACTCAAGAGGCCTACAATAAAAGATTGTCAGATAAAGTTCGAAATGAAAGTTTGTTGACAATACCTTTTCTTACTGGCTTGCCAGCCTTTCCCAGAAAGCATAAATGTTTAATGGTACCGAAGTATCTTCCGATCCGTATCATTTCCACTTTCAAGAACAAGAGAAGTTGTATTGTTCTTGTTCGCTGAAGATGTAAGGTCGACGAAAAGGAAGAACAAGAGGGGTGAATGGCTCATCTACAGGCTAGCTACAAGCTCCACTCTAGCACAAAAGAACACGCCCGGACTGTTCTTATTGTCCAAGTTGGCTGACGCTGTGGATGTAAGATAGGAAGAAATTTCAATGAGTGTTCGTGACACGGTGAACGCAATGGACAATACGAAGCCCTTGGTTGAACGGTCGACTCGTAAGTTGGGTTGGTTCACGATGTCTTCACCACCAACACTGCGTAATTCTCTCTTCGTAAGTTCTTGACTGAGTCAGTGGCCAAGTTCCAAGCGAGTCTTCAAATCCACTGAGCAAACGGCTCGGTCTAAGGGCTATTGTTCTCTCACGCAGGGCCCGCCTGGTCTTGGTGCAGTGGTAACTGGTCCCTTCTTCTGCCACCGCACTGCCAGTGCCAGTAGTGCCAGTCCATGCGTACTCAAGTCAACACTGGCAAGCCTCCTCTAGTCTCAGCAGCCCTCACCTGCTCCAATCTCTCCCCATCTCTTCTCCCCTCATCCACATCTATCTGTCTCATCCTCTCATCTCTACACACAGCTCCTTATCGCACTACATCTCTGCCAAACGTCACAACCTTTCTCACGATTACTATACGATATCGCCATCACCACCATCATGCCAGGTTTCGTAAACGAGTCCCTCCATGAACTGAGCGTGAAGTATCCATGGTTTCAGGTATCTCCTCTCCATTGGACAGCTCGCCATCTCGAGTTGCTGGGATGCACATTCATGAAAGTTGAAGCTGCCAACGACACCCAAGGCGATTATCCCCAACAAGATGGTAGACTAACATACTATGCTACCCGCCTGGCTACAACACCAGTCGAAAACATGAAGCATCACTACGTGCGTTCATTATTTAGAAGAACGAATGTTTTGGAATATGTTCTGTATGTTACATGTACTTCGACAGCCTCGCTTTGACTAACCTTTGATAGTGTCACGGCGGCGTTCCACTACGGTGGAAGACTTGTCCATGTACCACAGTGTAGTGCTTTCCGTATCGCCGGACATATTAATGTCCCGCATCCGGAGCCTATCGTAGGTTACTACTGCTACGATGCGGAAGAGGGCCGTCAGGCGCGGTTCACTGCCCGGGCTGGCCCCCCGGGTATCGAGAACCTTCCGGTCCAGCGACTCTACGACCGACGACTGGCGAAAGTCACCCCAGAAGATTGGATCAAAGATCCGTATCTTGTGTGTATTGTCCTGAGCTTGGCGCAGATACAGTGGCGATCTGATGCCACAAGACAGCCTCGCCCGTATCTCGTAAGTTAACAACTCCTTCCCCACTGATAGTACTCTCACTAACACAGTAACTTCCAGGTCCGTTTGCTCGTCACCAACAAGAATGAGCAGGAAAATGCCTACGTGTACAAAGCGGACGTCTCTTCTCAACTCATGGAGTGCCTCAGCTCTCCTACCCGGGCCATGAGCGACTTGGTTTTCCCCACCATCACGGTGGCCAAGGTTTCTTTCGAACCATTCGAGACCTTTGGCGGCCGTGCTGTGGAGGCCCTCGTCGGCTCCCAATACCGTTGATCGACATCCTGAAGAAACGCTAGTATTGGGTTACCTGGACACGCACCCGGAGAGGATCTATCGGTCTAGGAGACATTGCTTCTTTGTGGTAACAGTATGTCCGTCATGATCTATCTGTGTGTATCTGGCTCACTCAACATCAGGAAGATCAGTGCTTCGACCATTCGATATAGGAAGATTTGTACGACTAAGGAGGAAAGCAATTCATGCAGCGTATGCGTTTCAGGTGGCCTTTTCAGTTATCAGCAGGTGGGATCTTGGCCCGTTGTAGGAGACACATTCACGAAACCTACGCTCTTGTGCCCATCTGAGTTTAATTTACCCTCAGTAATCATGACTTGATTCAGGTTTGTTTTGGCAATTATGCCTTTCATCCAGCGATAGATATTCAGCCTCAACTGTTTTACATAGATGAGCTTAGTCGAGACCTGCAACAGGAACATTCTTCTCTGTCAGGCATATCAAATCACAATGCAGCTGTTCACATGCCCTCCCCCTAGTCTGTGGCCTCAGGCAAAACCATTCGTATGAAGATCTGACATTCGAAGTGGTGCTAACCTCTGGATCAAAGGGAGAGAACCTTCTTGTGTCATACTGGGCAAGGTGAGAAGTTCTGCACAAAGGCGACTTATTTGCGCCCTGTCACCTCCGAATAATGGAAGCTTCTACAGGATCCTCTTTTGCTGAGTTTCTCAATCTTTTGACCCTTTGTTCTGTAACCCTCTAAGACTCGCATCATGTTCAGAACAGATAGAAACCATATTTGATCTATTGTTCATGTTGTGACCTGGAAGCAGCCCGTAGTTCACTTACCCAGCTCCGTCACAGGGTCACGATCTGTATTGTACGACTGTTCAATGCAAATAATGCTCCACAGGAACAAAGACGATACATGCTAACTCCTGAACAACGGCTGGTCCACTCAGTAGTCCCAGACCTTTGAATATCGACACTTGCGCGTATTGATATCGTCCAAACCGTTTTACCGCACTATCGACTACTCAGCCGCAACGCCACAACCTTGAAATCATCATCGCCGATCTTCGAATCCCTTTCCCAGACGAATATTACAATCAGGTCTATTACTAACCATCGTTATGGATCCCGACTGGAAAGAAGTCAAGCATCTAGCGATGCAAGGTCGTCTACAAAGCCTCAGACTTCGTATTATCGATCTTGCGAATAACTTGGACAATTTTACGACAAGACAGCTTGGCGTTCACTGCGGGGCTATCATGGAAGACATCCGCAGCCTGTCCTATGATTGTATAGTAGAGAGCAGGGATCGACTGGACGAATTCCAGTTTTATTGGCGAATGGCAGAAATCGAGGTATTGATCCAGTTTTGTATTGACGAGGAACTTGAGAAGATTGGACGGGCCGAGAAGCAAAAGCCTAGGATGACAACAGAAAAGCGCAGGGAGATGATGACAGATCTTAGATTTGACATTCCTTTCACTGAAATGTGCTTCGTCCCGTTCGACGCGTATGACTTCTTCATGAGCCTCGGACAGGCATTCAAGGATCTCATTGTCGATGAGTTGCGGGATCGTGCTCAAGACGATACTATGGCTAGCCTTCAGTCTATGAAGGAAGAGCCAGGTTTGAAGGAAGAGCCATATATCAAGGAAGATCGGTCTGTCAAGGAGGAGGAGTGGATCAAGGTAGAGAAGTCTATCATTGAAGGAGAATTTATCAATGAAGAGGAAGGTGTCAGCGAGCCACCTCGTCCTGGATTACATCTACCTAGGGAGTTCATCACTAACGACGAGCTTAAGCAGCAGTTCAGGGATCTAGCGGTCAACTTTGATAACTCCAGCAATCGCTGGGCAAAGCAACAACTCGATGCGCATCAGAGATACCTCCAGTTGCCAGTCACAGACAAAGTGGCATCGGCAGCTGTGGAGGAGTATAACGACTGTGTATCAATGCAGATGCCGTGTCCACCAGGTATGAGCTTGCTTCTCTTTACCCGTTCGGGAGACTGGTGGTTCCCCCATCCAGTGGAACCCTCTGCTAACAGGTCTCCTTCTTGGGGCGATGTCCCTAAGCTGGAGGTGATTACCATGACTCGGGAACAGCTGCGAGATGATCATGAGTTTGTGGCTGATGCCTTCAAGAAGGAGGTGCCTGAAATTGAGCCTCGTCTCGAGCAGTTGGACATTGACTTTGACAAGGTAGTCGCTTCTCAGTATGGGTTTGTCGTGGCATGGAAGTACGTGGGGGGCGATGAATGGTTTGATCGGTATGGTCATGTTGTTCCGGAGCTTCTTGTTAATCAGTCGATCATTCACCATGGCCGACGATTTAGTGAGACTTTGAAAGAAGGCGATCTTTCGGATTGGCCTTAGTACATTAGAGTTGAGTCCACGCAAGTGCAAGGGTTGCTGGGGCGTTGGCTTGGAATAGATGGCCACTTTCATGGGCATAGACTCAAGTGAGCATATAATGGATCATGTTTTTAGATGGACTTGAGCGTGTTATTATAGAATTAAGGATTTTCATGATTATCGTACTGTTGACTAAGTTTTATGTGAATCTCAGGTCGATACCAAGATGTCCCAAGGACCGAGATCTCAACCGTGACACTACCTGAAGCCTCATGTACTGGTGCAGCGCCAATAGACAGGTTACGTGTGTTCTGGTAATTTTAATAATGAAGCGACAAACAGGTTGAACATTGCTCTGTTGTAATTTGAGAGACTCTAAGTGTTGAGACATTGGAGCGCAGACGCAGTTTGCGACGTCCTTTTTTACTGCTCGTCACGCTGCACTTTAGCGACTGATAAAATCAGATCATGATCTTCCCCCAAGACATTCGCATGAAACCTCCCACGGGCCAATTCCCATTCCCGCTCAAAAACCCTTCACTAAGTGGACCACATCCACTTCTCCCCGGTCCCTAGCGCCCAGAACCCTTGAAACCACAAACTGATGATACCGTAGCACGCACCATGCGATGCAAGCTGGGGCCAAGCAAAGAGGGGTGAACAGCTTCTGTTTTTCTCTTCCCCTTCTTCAACTCTGTCCTTGTCTAGAAACACAAGATGAGCGCTGCTGCTGAAGTTACACAGGGGGAGAATGTTGCCTCGCAGGACATGCTTGCCCCGACGCACTGGGAGGTATGATACTTGAACGTTGCACGGATGGGGACTTGTTGATTGACTCGATTAGAACACTGAAGCTACGAATAACTCAGATGCCGACTCTGCGGTAGGTGACGACGCTGCTAGTTCTACCGCCAGTATCAACTCTAGCATTCTCGAGTATCGAACCATCAACGGGCGAACGTACCACGCCGAGCGAGGCGATGCTCAGTACTGGGCATCGAACGACAACCAGGCCTCTGAGGCTCTGGACGTTATCCACCATACCTCGACCCTGATCATGGACGGCAAACTCTTCCTCGCTCCCGTCAAAGAGCCCAGCAAAGTCCTCGATATCGGAACCGGCACTGGGATTTGGGCCATGGACTTTGGCGATGAGTTCCCTGAGGCGGAAGTCATCGGCACAGATATCTCGCCCATCCAGCCAAGGTAAGTCTCCAACTTCAACTACAGCAGCATGATCTAACAGCCTCTAGCTGGGTTCCTCCAAACGTCAAGTTCGAGATCGAAGACTTCACCCTCGACTGGACATTCCCTCCCAACTCCGCCGACTTCGTCCACCTCCGTTTCCTCTACGGCAGCGTGCCCGACTGGTACGCCTTGTACGAGCGCGCATACCAAGTGGTCAAGCCCGGTGGCTGGATCGAATCCCACGAAGGTGACCCAATGGGCATCAGCGATGACGACAGTCTCAAACCTGGCAGCGCAATTGCAGAATGGGGTAAGTTCTTCCACGAAGGCGGCAAGAAGCTTGGTCGCGTGTTCACTCCACTCCCAGATAATCTGCAGGAGAAGGGTCTGAAGGCCGCTGGTTTCGTGGATATCCAGTCCAAGACGATCAAGGTTCCTGTTGGCGATTGGCCGCAGGATGAACGACTCAAGGAGATTGGAAGATTCACAACAATGAGCATTCTATCCGATGTGGAGGGACACATCTCGTTCATGGCTACGCTTCTTGAGGGGTGGACGCAGGAACAGGTCCATTTGTACTGTACCCAGCTGAGGAGGGAATTGAAGTCCAAGAAGCCGGCGCACGCCTACTACCTGCAACGTATTGTTTGGGGGCGCAAGCCAAATGAAGGTGAGACTACAACGACAGGGTAGATAATGGTGTTCATTAGACGTAAATAGCGTAACAATACTTTTCCCCGGTCCAGCCGTTCATGTATCCAATTTGTTTGTCCCCGACCTTGCGCTCCATTTAGATCTTGACTTCTTCCGTCGGTTCGATATCGTACTCAATCTCGGTTCGGATCACGTATTTGGCACCCTTTCGCACACCAGTACCTTCATGCAATGTAGCGTTGATCTCACCATGAGGGAAGATAGCCGCGCCGCCCATGACTGGACGAACGGGGTATACATTCAGGATTCCTTCCCGTGCAGCTGGGAGGAAGTATGTGGTTTCGCCACCCTCGAAGTCTTGATTCAGATAGATCAAGAATGTGAACAGCGAGCTCTGTTTCTTCTCGGCCGGCGAGTCGTCGTATACGTATTTGTCGTCCTTCGTGATGCCGCTCGGGGGCCACGCGCCGTCGATGTGTGCTCGGTACTCTGCTCCAGGGACACTGCAGTGCGTTAGTGGTGGGTGGGATTGGAGTCAAGGATCTGTGAACTTACTATCGATACACTCGGAAGCGGCGGTTGATGCCGCGAGCCAGGCGCCCGTTCATCGAGACCGGCACAAATGGCTGAATGCGCGACCATAGCGTGTCGTGGAACGTCTTGTCGACGACCCAGTAGAAGTTGTGCGCCAGAATACTGATGTCCCCGTCTTCTCGAAGTGGCGCATCAGGCACGAAATTGACGTATTCACCCGCGGCAATGATAGCTTTGCACTCTTCCGGGTAGAGAACATTGGTGGCGACACTGAGACCCTGCACGACAGGATGCGGTCGATGTGTTGTAGGCGGGGGTGTTGTCGACAGAGGAACAGCCTCGGGTGTCGAAGCATAAAGTATAGCGTCGTGATGGTTCGGCGGCTTGCGCTCGGGGCCGGGTGTTGTCTCGATGATGCGAATATTCTTCTTGAGAGACTCGGGCGCAGAAGCAACGAGACTCCCATCGAGGACCGAGGCGTAGACTTGCTCGGTTGGAGCATCAGGGCGAAGGTCCCAGATCTCTTGGAGGGCAATTGATGAAGGCTGGATGATGGCATTGGGGTTTCGATCCTCGTGGCCACAAACTCGAAGCACCGCATCAATGACCTTGATGAGTGTCTCTTCCCTCTCAGAGCGCTTGACAAGGCCTTGCTGATCGGGAATCGTCGACAGACCGCTGATGACGTCAAGATCTCGAACCCATCGACAAAGAGCACCAAGCTTAGGCTGTTCACCACGAATCTTCATCTCAGCGAGAAGAATTCGAGCTTCGGTGTATTTCCGATCCGCAAGAGCAGCAGTGACCTGCGCCGTGAGGTTCGCGCCAGCCGCATTGTTCACACCCGTCGTGCAAGCTTGTCTGAAGTCGTAGACAGCAACTCTCAGGTCCTTACACAGCTTTGACTTGATCAATCCGGGGTATTGGGCAAGCGAATTGAGAGTGTCGATGGTGATCTCGAGCTCCTCTTCGGATACAACGGTATGGAGATTCTTGGGCTCGAAGTGCGTGGTCTTGCCATCGGGAGGAGGTGTCGGGATCGAAGGGGAATTAGTCTTTGCGACCTTTCGAGGATTGTCGGATTGAGCTTGAGCTTGCGCTTGTTTGCGCTTCTTGGACTTTGTCTTGGCCATGATGGTTCGATAATGGGTAGGAAGGGTTGGTGGGGATGGAAATTTACGTGGGGGAATTGACGACGGGAAGGGACCAATTGGAGTGGCAAAAACGGTCTGGAACGGCAGAACCATGAAATGTGGGGCTCGAGTCCAGCATGACGATATAGGGTAGCCATGAGCATTTGACACATTGGGATTCATCACCAGTCTACGGAGTAGGGGAGACAAGAAAACTCAAGATTGTGGCCCTGAGGGATGAGGATATTTAGGTAAAATATCCTAAGTTTAGGGGGATCTTTACTAAGTTTATCTAAGTATCCACTTTTTAATCCTCGAATTTTCTTGCTCCCTGAGACCGGTTTCAATTCTTGTGAACTAACTCTATTCATCAAGGTAGCTCATACACTCAAGTTGCTCTCCTCCTTGATCCATCTGCTGCCAAGTCAAACGTGCTGCCTACTCATCACGTACTTCCGTTTCCATTTTTTCCAAGTCCAGCTTCAAGTACTTGATGTACTCAACGCGTTCTCTTTCGTCGTCCCTCCCGCTTCCATCGATCCCGAAAGAAAACCAATTGTTGGAATTTCCAAAACTTCCAACGCAGTACCCAACATCATCATCATACTCCAGGTCGTAAACCCTACCATAAGCTGATAAAGCCTTTTCCGAGCCCCTTTCATCATCGTCAGAGAGGTCGTTGCAGACCGCTGTCCAGCTTACTTCCTTATGATCTAAGTGTTTATAACGCGCGAGGACCTGGACCTCCTGGAAGACGAAGAAGTCGTTCCACATATTGAGATCTTCGATCCAACTGTTGGGGTTGTTCTTCTCGTATAGATCACCATACTTCTCGTAGGGGAGGAAGTTATCTAAAGCCTCTATAAATGTAGAGATGGCATCATTGCACCACTCGAAACGCATATCGACGTACTCGCCGTCGCAGTCGTGATAGATATTGGCGTAGTTGCGTCCCTTTGTAACGAGTAGTGTGCCCTTGTCTATTAGACAGAGCTGAGGCGTTTTGACCCACCCGCTGGCTACGCTCTCCATCCATGTTGCCACGAGACCACGAGCTGAGTTTTCGGCTTTCAGTTCTTCCAGTGTCTCGGGGAGATCAACGATCCAACTGGAATCAAACTCAATAGCAAGTGTGCAGTTTGGTACGATAGAAGAGGAGAGAGGATCAAAAGATGGGAGACCAGTCTCGCAATCTTCGAAGTGCTGCGGCAAGGATTTCCAGTCTGTTGTCCTGATGCAGAATATGTCTCGCCGTGGGAAAACCTTGTACCCTCGTCCTTCGTCGATGTTTCGACTTGTGAGGGTTGCAGGACGTCCAAAACAGTCTTGGCTGTAGTCAGAAAGCCGAAGCCACTTGGAATTTGTCTTTTTGGTGATGAATTCGCTAGAGAGCTTGCAAGCCCACCAGAGGCCGCCATCCCACATGTGGGCTGAGCGATTGTTGTCAGGGGTTTGCTCATCGCCGTTGGGATCCTGTATTTTGTCGAGAACTCTAAGGGCAAGTCGATTTCTCCCACCGACCTTGACTGTGTCAACGTTGACATAGTGCAACCCGCCCTGCTCAAAAGAATCACGTCCAGGGACAACAGACAAATTACATGCCTCTTTCCAAATCTGGAGTTGGAGTTCAGTAGGGAGGCGCGGAAACGGGTGAAAGGTAGCTGAAGACATTTTATGTCTTGTGATGAAGGTTGAGATGAAGATTTTGGAGGAAAGGTTGTGGCGGAGGTGGTGTAGAATCAAGATAGAGACTAAGGAGGAGAATGGATGAAGAGAAGAAAAGAAAACGATCAGATGTGGGTCATTCGCGTTAGAAGTAAGGGCATGGGACTGCTGTCTGTTCACATTTTGCAGTGGCAGAACAGTAGTATAACAGTGACACAAGGGTTGTCTGCCTGAGGCGAGATACGCTAATCAACCATAAGAACTGTTTGCAGGTTCAATTCAATTCAAGGACTTAGTATTCGATCGTTTCACAGGCAGTGAGTGGTGTGTGTGGAGAGCCAATGACTCTTTCCAACAACATCAACAGAGCCAAGCACTGCTTAACATGTTAAATGCTTATCCACTAAGTCATTCTTTTGACGATGGAATGTTGGTGGATTGACATAGCGTTATGAACTTACGACGCAGTATCCAGTGAATGTTCATGATAGTTCAAGTCAGTTCATTAAGTCTTGCCCAGGTTTCGTAACTATATGAACATCCCATTGAGATAATCTGAGTCACGAAGTATCCAAAAGACTTTGTTTTATTCACGTTGGCCCTGCTTGATATGTTTTACAACCAGTCTTCCATCTTCTCCTTCGCAGTTGTTCACATTGACCTTTTTGTGAGAGTACCAAAGGGCCTTGGGGCTGGTAGGCGAAAATTTCATTCTCTTGATGTTGCCTTTCCATGCATTGAAGTATCCAGCTGGATAAGTTGCTTGTAGTTGAGACTAGTGACTCAGAGCTTATATCAGAACATGTAACATGGAGATTGCTTGTTCAATGACTGTGGTCATGTGTAACTCTGGCACTGGCATCGCCCTACCTTGTTCCTCAGATGAGTCACCTCGCCGCTTAGAAAGTGTTGAGGGATATAGGGCAAGAGGTGTGTATCGGTGAGGTAGCTAGCTACTATAGCTGGGGCCCCAGGTGGGCAGGCTACATACAAAGGGATGTCTGGGCCTCAGGCACGTACATCTCAACAGAAAGCACTGGCCGCTGTCACAGCTACTAGAGGCGTTGCCACTGCCAGAAGCAAATGTATCACGTGGTATTGCTCATAAAGTAGAGGCCTTCACTCCTCGAGACTCTCCTCTTCACCCTCCACCACTCCTCAAACTTCCAACTTCAGACTTTCGACATTCTCCATCCAGCACATTTCCATTTCACAGTATCCTCTGAATTGTTCTATCAAGACTCATCAAGTGCGCTGGTAAGACGTACCGAACGATCATGGAATTCACATCATAAGTCTAACGGTGCACAGCTATCATGGCGCAACCCACGGCCGTCAAAGACCCCGATCACGGTGCTGGGCCCAAGCAAACTGAAGACATGCCAGCCCTGTGTGCCAAAGAAATGTGCCCAACGGCCTTCCACCTATTCCCGAACCTCGCACCAGAGCTTCGACTGAAGATCTGGAAGGCAGCCTGTTTCCCTTACGCAGCCAACCACCGCGGCCTACACTACATTGATCTGAAAAACGTTGACGAGATATCTGGGGATGCCCTGATAGGCATGAATTCAATGGAGATGAAGGCACTTCATCCTGATTTCCAGACCTCGACCAATGAGCAGCGGGTTGTCGGATGCGCAAACAGATCTGCCTATATGTGGGACGGTGGTCTCTGGAAGGCCTGCAGAGAGTCGAGGGAGGTTATTTCCACGCACTTCCAACTGAAAATTTGGCGCCGTGCACAGAGCAAAGACATTGGCCCCCTCGAATTGGACAAGGGCCTCAATAAGGCTTGCCGACCGTACCTCTATGTCTATGGGCGATATTCTGAGGAATCGACCTCTGAAGACGACGAGGAACTGTACGAGAAGCAACCAGATCATGAAGGCTCAGTTCATAAGCGCGAGCCCTTTCTTCCTACCTGTCTCCTTTTTCGCAACCAAGAGCATGCAGAGCGATTTATGGTCATGCCCACCCGAGACCTATTTTGCATCAAAGACCCCAAGAGATCCCTGTTGCCACTCACTCTCGAGGCTTCTCGCCTTCATGTTCCGTGTCCCAATGGCAAAAACATTGTTCTCCGACACTCATTCAATCTTGTCCTTGAGTTTGACACCAGTTGGAACGACGAATTCCCTCGCACCTGGGCAGAACTCAGAGAGGAAGATTCACCTCGAGGCCTTTTCGCCAGTTGGGCTATAAGCTGCATGAGGGGAGATGGTAATGCGCCATGGATCTATCTGCTCAACAAGGCTGCTCGTTGGGGGCCATATTGGCAGGTGAAAGACGATGTAATCTTCCATGATTGCGACGATGCGTACGTGGAAGTTACGAATGACTGGTTCGGCTTCTACCCGGCTAAGCCTGCAGAGGCTTCAGCCATGCTAACATTTCTCTTCTCTGTTTGGAAGCTTCAGACCCTTTCGTATTGCAGGGACTGCACCGACGACGAAATATGTACTTTGTGTCATCATGTTCCAGGTTTTGATTTGTCTGAGTATGTCAAAGTTCTCGTTCGCCACGAGGAGGAGCCCGCTGGAGATCAAATCGAGGAACGAGTTGACGAATTGGATGAATTGGACAACGGCAACGACCGTGAAATTGAGCATGAAGGTGAAGACGGGGAGGAGGGCAAAGAACCATCTGAACTTCAGGATTAGCGAAGCCAGTGGTGAGCACGGGAAGGCTTTTGGAACTTGGACGGTTTCGACGGATTGGCTCCCTGATCACGACCAACTAAGTACGTCTACGAGGAGAATGGGACAAGAACCTGCTACTCACTAGAGATTGAGACACGGAATGTACAAGAAAAGCGAGCATTAAGGTCTGGAATTCATGGGTCGCATTGTGCTTGGCACCTAGTACGATAAGAAACAAAGTCAGATCTTCTCGAGGCAAGATATCCCTTTCATATTTTACTCGTGACCAAAGTGAATGCTGTCAATAATGCAGTTGGCTTGAGCCACAGTTTAGTAAAAGATCTCATGATAGTCATTAATAAATAAAGCCACGTAGTGTGTCTGAGCCACCGGAACGCGAGAGTCCCAGCCATCCTCTACTTCTAGTAAAATACCAAACATCTAACCTCAATGCTCTGTCTTCCCTTCGCATCCGCCGGCGTAGCAGGGTCAACAAAAGCAGTGTGAGGTGTATATCCCGCCAACCCATGCTGACCCCCCTTATGAACCTCACTCTTTGAATCAAAGCACTTGATCAACATAACCTCCTCAGGCGTCATGTCCTTGGCGTAGTAAAACTTGTGTCCGTCATTTGGCGCAACAGAATATGTCTCGCCCTTGACCTGATAACCTTCCGTTGAGCGAAGCGTCGAAGCATCAGGCAGGACTTCCTTTCCGCGGTCATCGTCGTCATTGTCCTCGCGCTTGGGGTACAGGAGATCAACTTTGATCATGTCTTCAGGCTTTGTGGTGCGATAGTCGACGACTGCGAGGGGGAAGTCTGTTGCAGGATGTCCGATGGGTCGCCAGACGTTGATGATTTGGTATCGTCCCTTGAGAAGCTCCTCCGTCTCTGAAGGATCGGTGTGTCGTCTCACGCGAGCTTCAGCAGCGCCGGGGGTTTGATCCACATGGACTTGTTGCACAGGCTGTCTGGGACTCGACTTCTCCCTCCTGCGGATAGTATGATCGAAGATAACAACCTTTTTGATCTCAGGAATCCTCTCTTTGAGCAGCGCTTCAACTTCACCATAGTACCCATTCCTCACAGCCGCATCATCAGTGAACTCCGATTCCTTGGCGGGAGACTTGAAGACATCGAAGCCAGAAACATCTACGCCGAAGGCGGTAATGCTAGCGGCGCTACGAATGTCCACGACGTCGCGCTTGTGCTGGCTGCGCTCAAAAGAAGTCTGGTCTACGTCGACTTTAGCCCAAGGCTTGACTCTGTTTCCATTGTCGTCGAGACTCGATGTCGGATCGATGTAGTTGAAGAGCCCGGTTGTCATTCTGGCGGTTGTGAAGTGGAAAGGTCTGAGTTGAGCGGGGTTGACGAGCTGTTTGAGAATGGGTTTTGTTCTTAGAAGTCGTGACATGCAGATTTAAGATTTGAAGATGGGGAAATCGAATTGATCTACGGTTGTCTCTTATATCCAATTATTGGTAGTTTAATTCGGAACCTTGCGTAAAAACTCCGTCTTTTATTTGTTGGTATCCCACTGTCATTTATTTGTCATCGTCATGAAATTTGTAAGCTCGGTTGTGCCGATGACGTTTGCGGGGCTGTCGAGCGTGCTACAACACTAACAGATCACGTCATTTCACAGTGACAATGGTGCAAGGTCAGTTACTGCCTTAACTAAGTCAGATTATCAATCTGCCGAGCTCGACGACGTTATTGGAGGCGTTGTCCCGAGTCGTTGGCATTCTTGATCCTTAACGTTTGCGCTTTTGACTAATTTTCATTCTTGTCGCCGATGTAAAGCAGCATCTCACGTTAGCATTCGACAAGATTCGACGGCGCATGGGCACGTCTGACCTGTACAACAGTATGCAAAGTACATGTGACGAGTCTACGATGCCGCCGATGGATATCTGCCTTTAACAGCTTGGGGTTCAAGCTACCGAGCCTAGATCTGGACCTTTGATTTTCACTTTGGGGATGCCAAGATGTTACACTGTTCATGCAATTTTGTTATCGCATTCTATTGAATGTGTGAGGTTGATCATCAAGTCTATCGTCTACCGTCTAGCACGCTTCGCTAAATCATCTAAAAGCAGTTACAAATACAAGCTCAAGAGACCATCCCTAATTGCTAGTCTATTAGTAAACCTTGTTTTCCTGCGGCTCCGCCCAAGCAATCTTGCCAACATGTCTCTCCGGTCCTTTGATGAAAGTCAACTTGGGCGACTTCGCCAACTTGGGTGCACCCAGTCCAAACAGCATGTTCTGAATGGCGGTGATGCCAATGATGTGCTTGTCAATGAACTTGAATACACCAGTCTGCCAAGTGGCGCTGGCAGTCGCTTGGCCCGAGCCACGGCAAGCTTCAACAACCGGATCCATGCGTGAAGCTTGGTACGACTGGAAGGCCGTGGCGAGTTGAGCATGTGTTGGGGTGGGGGACTTCTGGCGAAGAGCGTAGAGCTGGTTGACCAGGGCGACGACGTCGATGAGGCCGTTGTTGCAACCTGCGCCTGTGCTGGGGGTGAACTTGTGGGCTGAGTCACCTGCGAGAACGACACGACCGCCCCAGCTCCAGTGGTTGACGACGCCTTCTTCGAGACTCACGAGGCCAGACTGAGTGCGGGCATTGAAGGCCTCTTTGAGGGTGAGTTTGCCGCCAGGCGCAAGAGGGATGTGTCCCCATCGCTCAACAAGATCGACTTGATCCTGCTCAGTGTACCGGATACGATCCTGAGTAGGCGCATCCAACTTCTCATAAAGACCCATGACGGAAGAGTCCTCACCGGCAAAGAGCTGTGTAGCCGCACCAGGACCGTGAGTCTCACAGGTGGTGCCAGGCTCGATGCCCGCAAATTTGGTAGGCAGACGCAACCAGAGAGCTCGGAATGTGGTGAGGAAGGGTTTCTCGTCGTTGACATCATCGGAGCCTGCGTCTTGGGCAAGAGAGCGCATCTTGTTGCGGACGAAGCTGTGAGCGCCATCTGCCCCAATGACGATGGATCCCTCGTAAGATGTTCCATCGTCGCAGGAGACTTGGACGCCGGTTTCGCTGGGGATGATGTCGGCGACTTTCTTGTCGGTGAGGATCTGGCTCTTCTGGAGAGGAGTGAAAGAGTCGTAGAGGACTTTGGTGAGGTCGTGGCGGCTGACTACTCGAGGAAATGTTCCAAGTCTAGTCTCGTTAGCTGCGGGCATCTCAGGAGAATGGGGTAAAAACTCACAGTTTGTTAAACAGGATGAACCAGTACGCATCTCCGATATCGTTGCCCTGGTGGTCTTGGCGGTTGATCAGACCAAGAGGAGAGCTGACTTGCTCAAGAGGAGCAGCGAGACCAAGCTGATCGAGAGCGCGCAGGCCCATGGGGTTGAGGACGAGATTGGAGCCAGCGTCAATGACTGCGCTTGATCGACGTTCAAGAAGAATGAAGTCAATGTTTGCGCGTGAGAGGGCATGAGCGGCTGTGAGGCCAACTGGACCGCCTCCGACGATGATGGCTCTAAAGCGCTGAGTAGGCATGTTTTTGTTGTTTTGGTTCTTGGATTGGTGGGCAGGTAAGGGGTTGGTGTCGCTGAAGGATAAGAGTGTGTGGGTATAAGAATGCTAGTTGATTGAGTGTTTATGTAGTGATGGGGGGAAATGTTCTTGAAGCGACTGAACACAGATATATATATTATTGTGCCACTGCTCAATCTCGCATCTCGCATTGTTTTGAGGCTGCAGTCTTATTGAATAGGCGCTAGTGCCTGTGTCTTCGCACTCGGATCCATGCGAGTCGGTTGCCAAAAGGGGATTAGTGTGTCTCTGCGAAAGCTTGACTTTGCGATCAACCAAGATCGAAATGCGATAAGAAGAGACAAAAGCGAGACTGACTCATTCATAGAAGCTATTTCGTCTCTAAATGATCATAAATTTAGATTATCTACTGATAAGTTATGCCATTCCTCCAATGTTCCCAACAAACCAGCCCATTTTCACTGTCAATCCAGGGATTGCCTATCCCACTACCTTTGCACAATAGCGCTGGCAACGCAAACATTGGCGATGCATCCAATCAACAACACAATGACAATACAGAGTAAAAATGATAATAGCACTCGGGGGAATGATTGTATTACGCACTCGATTATCGCACTCGCAAGTCGACGTGTTCAGGGGATTTTGTCCTACGGAGTAGCGCCGATTGATTCCACAGCCAGCAACGACTGGCGATCGAGAATTCTGTGATTGGCTCGCAAGCCAGGGTCCACTTCGCATTCGGAGGCCATCAGCCCTATGACGACACCATTTAGCAGGATTGGGCGGGCTGAAGGGTAAGCGGGAAGGCAAACTCGCATGCAGTCGGGAGCGGGTGAACTACTCAGCAGGTGTTATTCGAACAAGCCAATGTCATGCTCGGGGGAATATTTGTCGTTGATGGACGGCATAGAACGCGTTGCCGCTACAGGGGCTCATGGCACTTCTGACCCATGACGCAGCGTGAACAGCCATATTCCCGTGAACAACAGAACCATGCATCCATCCACGTCAGCACTACGGGATCGTGACGAACACCTCCTAGGGGAGAAAGGAGAGTCAGGACCTTGAACCTGAGTAATGAAAAGATTTAGATAAATCTAGCCTGAGCTTGCGGGACCCTATATCAAGCTGCGATGTCTTCCCGCTCCCTAAGGACCTCATCTACTGACTGTTCTTGATGTGAGATGAATTCTATCATGAGGCTGTAAGCCATGTCTATAAAGTCATAATCTATCAATTTCCCTGGCGCCCATAATACCATCATTCTATAACTTCCCTCTTCATTGCTTTCCCTTCCTCTGATACCACTTTGTTTTGAGGAAGTAGATAATGCTGATGCCGAGTCCCAGTCCGGAGAAACCAACAGCCATGTAAAAGGCAGACCGATAACCAATCAACAGCTCGTGCTTTGACTCTCCACCGTTTGTGACATTTACCTCCACCGTAGCAGCAAACCCGAGACCGAGACTAATACTGTAGTTCACGATCGTACTAACCAAGCTTGCTGCAATGCCTTGGTGCTCTCGCTTCACAGAGTTGGACAGGATCAGAGTCGCGGCGGGGAACGACATGTCCATACCGAAGGTCATGATAACAAGGCCAAAGAAAGACTGATACCAGTAAGATTGCTCCACAGGTGCAGTCATCATTAAAATTGTACCAGTCGTGAATGCTGTGAGGGCGACGAGCATGACGAACGCGGGGTGCGACACATGAAGAAGCCAGGCAGTGATCAGTGCGGCGCAAGCTCCAGAGATGGCAACCGGGCTCATCCAGGCACTCGTAAGAAGCGGCGATGCTCCACGAAGCATCTGGAAGAACTGCCAAGTGTAGTACACCCAGATACCAAAAGTAGCCCAGCCGCAGACAATGCAGCCCAGAATGTAGGCGACGTCGCTAGTCAGAGCATCGAAAGGGATGACGGGATGCGACGCCACGCGCAATTCGACGTAGAAAAAGACAGGAACAAGGAGCACTCCAACAATGAGAAGGACGAAGACATATGGCTTGTCCCAGCCGACGATGGGCGCTTGGTTCCAGGCGAAGTTGAAGAGGACGAGAGCAGTGATACCAGTGATGGCGCCGAGAAGATCAAGCTGGCTAAGGATGTCTCCCCAGCTCATATCGGCGGACGAAAGCTTGTGGGGAGGATCGGGGATGATCAAGTACGCCATGAGCGCAATGAAGGCCAGTCCGAGCGCGAAAGAGTAGTAGGTCCAAGGCCACCAAGAAGGATCCCCATGAACAAAAAGTCCAGCGAACAAAGCTCCGAAAACACAACCACCAGGTGCGCAAGCTCCAAAGAGCGCAAACGCAACAGCCTTCCGACCACCAGGCTTGTACGAAGCGCCCAGGATAGCCAGACCATTCGGCATCACGAGCGCAGGTCCAATACCCTGAAACACGCGCGCAAAGATGAAGAGAACATGGTTAGAGTAGTTCGCCAGCCCACAGACCATAGACCAAACAGCGAACCAGACGAAGCCAATGATGAAGAGGCGCTTGTAGCCAAAGATGTCGCCGAGACGGCCGGAGAAGAGAATGAAGGTTCCGACGGTGAGGGAGAACCCGGCGATGAGCCAGCTTAGCTCCGCGGGATTAGTGAGGTTGAATGAGTCGCCGATGATGTGGATGATGTTGAGGCAGTTTCCGAGCGCGGCTTGTGTCATGAACTGCGCCATGCAGATGATGGCCACGAAGAGGATCTCATGCGGGAGTGAGAATGTCTCCGCTATTGAGACGTTGGACTTTGTTCTTGTGATGGCTTCCTCGTCGGGTCCTGTGAGCGTGTTGTTATCCGACGGCGCGTCCTTCTCGGGATCAGGCATAAAGCCTTGCTCTGCACAAATTAGCCCCCACCTCAATCCCAAGCAGCGCAGTAACTTACCTTTTTCTATTTCAATCACCATTGTCGATAATGCTCAAGTTTGAGCTGTCCAGAACATCATTATCAAGGGATGACGAGAAGGTATATAAAAGCGGCGAGCAAGTCCGAAAGATTGTGTATATCCGAGGATCCGTACTTCCGAGCCAATAGAGCTGCAGGCTGTCAGATCTCCACCACAGCATTTTTGCCATTATTAATGCAGATTCCAGATCCGAGATGGGAGATTATCGCAATCAGCGCCGGAAATATGTCAGAATTTGTATATCCGATTGTGAGAATGCTGAGGAATCAGTTTTTGAGTTCAGTCAATCGGTGGAGATGCTACGTAAGGCGGGATCTTACCTGACCAATGCTACGGTGATGCATGTGATGAACAGGGATAAATACGAGTTTAATGATGATAGATAGAGGGCAACCGTGAATGCTTTTGTTAATGGACTGTAATGAAGCAGTGTTTCAAGTGGGAAAGAATTACTCCGTCTTATTACTCCGCCTTGTCATCAGCCGCAGGAGTATTGTTGTTTTATTGCACCATCAGCAGCGGCTCTTCTCGGTCTCCGTGTCACTGGACATAAAATCTGGTACAACCAATAGAGTCTCTGTTTGACATCAATGCTGGTTCCGCTAATAATTGAGTGTACAGAATTGAACTGATGACCGCTCCTGTCGTCCGGTCTGCTGCCTGAACTGATTTGATAAGAGAATTATTTTGAGTTGATAGACCCTACCGCTGATGCTCACATCACGCGCCTCACACACGTCGTCCGGTCTGACTTGTCGGCCAGAACGAACAGTCCTTGGTAGGCGAGAGCCTGCCCATCAGACTGTTGAGTAACACGGCAGATCAAACTCCCAAGTCCTATTGGCTGTAGAGAAAGCGTAGCCTGTGTCATTGACAAAGGAGATCCATTTCGCTAGATTTAAAATTTCACGAACTGAAAGTAATCCGCGATGTGTAGGTTTATCAAGCTATCAAGTAAAACTTATTTCACTTACAAGACCCAAAGCTTCAATAATCCGCCGTAAATGAGTAAACTATTGGTTAAGCTTTCGGCATTGAGTCACTAATCATGCCTCTAACCAAAGTCTAGGGTTTCGATCAACTATAAAGAAGCTTCTTTTCCCCTTCGTTTCACTCCTTATTCTTAAAGAATCTTCTCCGGAAGCCATCCGCTCACGAGACTCATATCTGATCAAGTCCACGATCGTCTTGCCACCTCGCCAACATGGCCTGTTCCTTTCATCCGTTCCCCAAACTGCCAGCTGAGCTTCGGATCCAAATATGGGATGTAGCATGTCTTTCTTACGATTTCTATAATCCCCGTCAAACTGGGATGCATTACATCAATGTGGAGTCCAGTGCTGACAGTAATATCCTCTTGGCCTTCCACGAACCCACGGCGGATGCTGTCGGCGGAGACGACAACTCGGCCTGCTTGGTTCACGCGTTATTGACAGCCTGTAAAGAGTCACGGGATGCTGCTTCACGATACTGGAACGACTGTCGCTATGGCGATGTGTGTCTTCCGCCTGCAAGACTCCCTGTCCGCGAGATTGGAGGGGTTTGGCATGCTCCTGTTTGCTCGACTGAGGATATCTTTTGTATCAAGTCACAGAGTTGGACACCCCTTGAGGACAATGATAAGCTATGGCAGGTAGCTCTTCCAGGACCGGAAAATGTCTACATCAAAAACATCGCATTCGAAATCGACTCGACATGGAATATCGATCTTCCAGAAAGCTACCGTAATCTCGCGTCAGAAAACTCCGCCCGAGGACTCTTTTCACGTTTCTTCTACAGTGCCTATTTAAACTACGCAACTGAGCCTACCATTTACCTGATCCAAAAGACTGGTCAATGGACTAGTTACTGGCCCAGCGATGAGATGCATGACAACAGCTTTTGCAATGACAACAATACAGACTATACCCTAGTGCAACCTTACTATGCATGTTTTCGCTGTCAAGATTGGCACGAATCTGATGGAGTTTCTGAAAATGTCAAAAGCTTCATCAATAAGCTCCAAGATCTTTGTGAAGCCTGCGAACCGGATCGTCAAAACAACAAGCCCGGCCATTCCGTTGACTTGCAATGGATGAAACAAGGCTATGATACAAGCGATAGCATACGATATCTTGCTCGTTTAGACAAGAAAATTGAGGATTGTGTAGGACCTCAAATCAACAAGAGGTTTCCGATGCTACGACCTGATGGGGATATTTGGGACTCGGGGTTCATGTAAAGGCAGAGGATACAAGGGCCAGCTTGGATACTGGGGTCTTTTTAATTTAGACTCTGCTTCGTGGCGAGGAGTACTACATCTCACGCGAAGATCCTCTCCCTTGATTCTGCACTTGTAGCTCCATACTTATGAGACAGAAATACAGTTATTTTAACGATTGGAGCTCCTTAACACAACTCTTCCTGAAGTCATGAATAGCAAAGGCCATTATCTAAGCGACTTGTTTGGTAAAATTGACATTCATATGAATGAAACTGCTACTATGTGCACTCTTACGCTTGCAGTTGAGACTTGTGACTGAGAGCTTAAATCAGCGAACAGAACTTAGTGCACTCTTACGCACAAACGTAAGTATGCCGTTGATGCAAGCACCACTTATCTTTTGAGACTCTGCTAATGCTGTAACTACCAGAGCTTCACCTTCAACTCTATCAGTATCAATAAATACCACTAGTAAAGAGCTGTTTTGCAGTACCTAAAGTTTCAAGAGCTGCAGACCTTTTATGCAGCGGGAGTTTATCAAGTTGTAACTCAAACTCCTTTTGCGTACAAAACTCAAAATGCTAGTTAACCATTTGCTGTCAATCAAAGGCTATTACTAGCTTTGGTCATGAGTCACGCCTGAAGTACACATGACCGTCGTAAACATTTCCGTTGTCTATAAGAGAGCTCCCTTTCTCTTCTATTTCTCTTTAATTTCTCTATCGTACGAAGCTTTCTCCGAACTACGGCATAGGCCCATATCTTGTCACCTTCGCACTACAAACACCTACGAACTCTTCCAATCACGGACAACCAGCCAAAATGGCAGAATCTTCGTTCCACCCATTTCCCAGGCTACCAACTGAGCTTCGGCTCCAGATATGGATCCAAGCTTGTGTTTCTTACCAGCCAGGTTATTATGGCATACACTACATTGATGTTGAACCCAGTTTTACCCAAAGCATACCCTCTTCCTCTCCCTCTTGCACACTCACAGCGCGCCTTGCTTACGGAGACAAAAACTCCGCCTGTTGGAGGAATGGGGGACTATGGACTGCCTGCAAGGAGTCACGGGACGTCATGCTACAACATTCAAGTGTCGATAATTGCGTGAGAATCAGTATTCGCGAGATTAGCGGAATTTGGCATGCTCCTGTTTGCTCGGCTAAAGATATCTTTTGCATCAAGTCAGAAACCTGGAATACACCCGACAACCATGCAGAAGGCTGGCAAATACAGGTTCCAGGCTTCACCTCACAACAATCATGGGCCACGAATATCCAAAACATTGCATTTGAGTTTGACGAATCTTGGAACAAAGATCTCCCGAAATCTTACTATGATCTTATGTCAGAGACCTCTGCCCGTGGGTTTCTCTCACGTCTCCTTTACAACAGATTCCTCAATGATTCAACTACGCCTCAGATTTGGATCATAGTGAAGAATGGTCAATGGACAATTGAACCTTATCGAGCCTGTCCGACAATGCCATTGCTTGATTACGACACAGAATATGTTCCGGTCTCCCCGTACTTTTCATGCCGCCACTGTCACAAGACCCATGATTTCGATGGAGTCTTTCAAAGCGTCAGATCGTTTACAAATAGTCTCGATTACGTTGGCATGGCCTGTGAAAAGGATCACCGCAATTACACGCCCATATATGACGATGTGGAGTACGGGGCCTTTTACGAACAGTTTTGCATATCAGCGGATGTCAACTTCCTTGCTCATCGGCATATGCAAATCGATCTTTGTACAGGACGAGGACTTGATGAAGATGGTGGGGATGAGGAGGATTTTGACTTGGGGTTCTGAAAAGTTCGGAGGAAGCAAAGCCGTGCTTGATACTGAGCACTTTAGAAATAAGGGCCCCCAACCATCTTGGAAATTGAGTATCTATGAAATGAACCTCCTCCTTTCGAGGTTGCCTCTTTTATGTCATTAAATAACTTCGACGACTTAAACCTGATATCAATATCGCCTCTGATTTTGGTAAAATGGTCACAAAATGCTAGAACCGTATCAGCCGTTGATGTTACATGGGACGACTAGCAAAGAAGATTCTGACACCCCATTGCGTAGGATTTCAGAGCCAAAATATTATTACTCTGCTCTTGGGTACCTGCTCTATCTCATCACATCTGGTGCACTACTAACATAGAGTATAGAATACCCCCTTCAGCCTTCCGACCAAATCCGCTGTTCCCGTTGCTCACCGGAATGAGACCCAAATATTGACATTCTCAAATATCCACGTTTCCTTGTGCTTAGCAACCTCAATTTACTCTTCTTCTTCCCCACTGGTGTCGCCCCAGTCATTCTCATCATCGCTTTCGTCCTCGCTTCCGTCGTCACTTCCGTCGTCACTTCCGTCGTCACTATCCTCTCCATCTTCATCGCTACTCTGAACGCCTTCGTCAATAAACCCCGGCAGCTGATTCTCTCTTCGAACAAGAAGTCCGACTGATAGAAAGGCCAAGCCGTTGAAATAAGGGTCATTGTTAGCAAGTTGTTCAAGGGCAACCAAGAAATCGGTTACGGCACCCTGAGCTCCATCAACCATGTTGCTGCGAGTGTCATCCCAGTCGATCTCGACATATTCGTGTTCAAGGTCGCGCCACACAGTGGGGCACCTCTGGCGATGTCGTGCAATCCAGTGAACGTCATCGTCGATTAGCCAAAGGGATGGTGTAGCGGAAACCGCCATCTCCTGGTAATAGAGGGACGTCGCTAACCGGCTTCGCATAGAGTCTTCTCGTTTCATCAAATCGGACCAGCTAGAAGGAAAGCTGTCGTTCCAACTGCGGTCGAACTTGAAAGCAATGTTCCAACATCCAATAACTGTGAACTTCTTGGTGCCAAAGAAAGGGGCCAATAGCATCATGTCGAGAGAACACAGAGGGACTGATTCAAGATTGGAGGTGTCAATGCAGAACATATCACTATCCGGCTTCACTAACGGGTACCGTTTCTCGCTCTTGTTCTGAGGAACAATAGCCGAGGGAAAAGATTTGTCGTACCATGCGGACTCGCCTCTTGGGAGGGGCTGTTGTCGACACGCAAGCCATTCCTTCAAATTTAGATGCTTTGATACCACTTCACGGGATTCTTTGCAGGCCAGCCAAAGACCTGCGTCCCAGAGATAGGCTGACTTGTTGACGGGCTTGACAGGAGATAGTGAATTGGCGGGTTCACCCTCTGGGCTCTTCAGGGCTCTCATAGTGACATACCCAATGCCTTCATAGTCGTAGTCGTGGCCCTCGAGGTTTGGGTCATCCGTTACAGGATGGTTGTAGTCGTCTCTCCTGAAGCCTTGAGTGTCTACGACCTCCACCGCGACGTAGTGAAGGCCCCCCTCGATTCTCGACGAGTAAGGCAGGCAGGCTGACTTCCAAATCTCGAGTCGTAACTCAGTGGGTAGGCGTGGGAAAGGTTTAAAGGTTGAGAAAGTTTCTTTAGCAGTTGGGGTGCTCTGAAGATCTTGGGTGGGAAAAGTACCGAGTGAGGACTCCGCCATGGTCACTACAGTGCGTTAGACATGTTATTTAATGACGGTAGAGTAGCATACCTGAGAGCAGTTGTATAAATTTCTGGATAGAACTTGAAAAGCAAGATTAAATGTTCCTACAGAAGGCTTGAGGGATGAAGAAGGGAAAAGAGTTGGAAGCGAAACCTGGCCTTTGTAGACAAAAACATGGGGCTTATGTTCGCTAGTGAATCGATCAGTCCAACTCACAGTGGCAATACCAATGCCAGTGCCAGTGGCAACGGGAGTGACAGGCAGTAACACAAGATGCACGTTCGCAAACGTCTCAACTAATCATCTCATGGAACCACTGATTCACCGTGACCATAGCTGCTGCAGTCAAAAGCCTAAGAATAGAGTGGGGAGGCGTATTATGGACTAGCAAGTGTTATGACGAAGTCCTTGGCGATGCTTCACATCGAACCTGGGAGAACCGTTTTATGATGCGACATAAGGTCCCAAGGCCAAACTGTTATCAACGGTTTCTACCAGGGGCACGCCATACCAGACTCTATTGGCTAATAGTCCTGTTACCGGAGCCGGGTAAATGTTCGAATTAAGAGGAACCTTGATGAGCCTTGTTTTCACGTTGCCCCTAGACCGAGTTGAATTCCCCTGATTGTGCTCAATCCGAGGTCTTGATGGGAATTTACCTCACAGATGTTTACTTTTCACCCCTTTACCATGCTGCTTGTCGAGCTGTGTATTCGAACTTGCCACGCTGCTAGATTTCCATTTACACAGCGCAACCGTGGTACGCAATACTTCGACGTCCACCAAGATCAAGTTATACCATCGAGTTTCAACTGATCTCGATCTCCATGTCTTCGAGACTCACGCCATAAGCGGGATAAGTCCGCATAATTGATAAATAGAGGCTTTCTGAACGCCCGTAAGAAGCCGAGACGCGTTGCAAGGAACACTCACACTTGCAAAGTTGGCTTAGGATGGACCTACATTTTGGCGCCTGCTGGCAAAAACGGGAGTACAGTGCGTACAGTCCATGCGAAGAAGGCACGGTGTAGCCCTACTACTGGGTACCCGACGCAGAGGAGTTGCAAGAGGTTTGAACTCCCAAACAGGATATTGCTACGGTATCAAGATTGTGGTGCAGAGTATGTCGATATTTGTTGGGGCCATGTCGTTCACAGAAAGGCTAACAGGATACACCCAAGTTCGCTGGCCTTTTTCAAAAAGCTCGGTATGCATTTCGACTCACAGTGATTTGGGATCTTCTGGCCGATCGCACCTTTGAATGATCGTAGCCGTGACTACTAGATCAACTTTAGGACAGCCTATCAACGATTTGCGGCTGCACATGCGGTTCGGCTTCTTGTGTCTCTAGGCAATAAAGCCTTGTATAAGAAGCTGCGATATAAAATGTAAGGGTATTGGTTGGTGTATATGTAGTGAGGACTAGGGCAAGCGATGGGAAAAGTTGGGACCAAGTTCAAAACATTCAGCGAGTTTTGTAGCACGGGATATTCACTATTAAAGATCGACAATATCACCTCGGTTTCAGCCAGAGAGCATCCGATCCTTATCTCGAATCCATTCCACAAAGCCGAAAAAGTCCTTCCTGTTCTCAGAGATCTAGATGCACTAGATCGCCAAACTTCCAAGTCGCAATTGTTCCTGTCCTTGTTTGTTTCTTCAGGTGTCCTCTCGTCTGTGTCTTCCACACCCATGCGGTGTTCCATGCCTACGTGTCTCTAACACTTTCTAGAGCCACATGACTCCTGTCATCAAATACTGTACTATAGGAGGTCAATATCTGCGGTGTATGGAAGAGGATGTGCACAAACTTCAGCACGGCAGGTCCAGCGCTACCCAAACACAACCTCCCGCGATCGAAAGTTATCAATCGGCGACCAAAACGACTTCCATTCATCCTTCGCATATGCCCTGACGCCTTATTCTTATCGTAGTATGATTAGGGAGTCGGAGTTGCATCGGAACGGTTCGGTCGAGACTGGATCGTTTTATCAGAGGAGATATTCTCGGAGCCAGGGGTTGCGACTAAAAGGGCACTTAGCAAATAGCGACAATTTTGTAACACCGATTAAATTGTGGTGGTATGGATCATAGTCAGTCTCCTCTCATTTTTTAATTGCATCTCCCACGTTACCTGAAGTCCATCGGATCAGGTCTCCGGGCAACACCACGTGGAGGTTGTGCGAGCCAGGCCTCATCACCATTCCTCCATCGAGCCAAGTGTGGTCATCCCCTGACAAGAACTCAGCAACACTGGTCAAAATGCTCAGTCGAAGCTGGATCCTGACTCAACAACACTGGCCCGACGCTCAGTCGAAGTTGGACATGCGGTATTCTTCTGCTCATTCAACCGTGTTTAATAGCGTTCCCAACCTCTCCTAGGCTCAGCCGCACCCATGAGCAGGACTGGCCCCGATTCAGCAGACTTCGCCAAAGGCTGAAGAAAGCTGGACGATTGCTATACCTCCCTGTCACAATACGTGGCTCAATTGCACCCTTGGGTCGAAATGGCCGTGACTTGTATACTCTGAAAAAGCTCTTTGACGATCGAGGTCTTTGACAATGGGCATCAGAGTAGTGGCGCTGAGTCTTGGCTCGGCGGTCTTTCAGGAAGGGGGTGGAAAGCCATTATAATACAGCTCGGACACTGAGTGTAGTTCTGAAGTTGTCTCAATCCAAGCATCGCCGAAGAGAATCGTGAGAAATTGAGCGCCTTGTGTAATCTTCTGAAAGTGCGTATTTTTGTAAACCTCAGGCGCCGGGGCGTAAATGTCTCTGTCAATTGGTGTTAACCTATTGATTGTTCGCACTATGTTTGCTTGATCGATTGGTTGAAGGGATACACGCTCCAGGTATCTTGTAGGTACGATTGAAAGTATCTCACCGGCCTGCGTTTCTGGGTCTGATGGAGTCTTTGGTTGCTGGACCTGGTGGCTTTTCACCCTTTCACTAAGCTTTGGCCGTGTTGCTGTTCGTAACGCCGTAGATTCGGGCTGTTGGCCTTCGAATGGGCAGTCCAACATGGGACTTGGAACTCGATCTAACTTCACAAGAGTGGCCGTGCTTCAATTAGGCTGACCTTGAAGGGGCGCGGTGGCAGACAACAATGTTGATGGTGACAAGTCTGCTGTATCTTGACTGGAAGGACATATGAAGGGATCGCGGGAGTAGAACTGAATATCTGAGTGAGGGGTGTATGTGCTTGTGCTTTTGGAGCTCAGGTGATGGCTCGGTGAGGGAGCGGATAATGCTTTTGGATGAACTGGTGATGTTTGATGATTGTTGAGGATGCTTGAGCGGATGAGATGAAGCAGACAATGTGAGGTTGTTGTAGCACGAGCCTGGAGAAGCGGAGGAGGATGACGCAAGTAAAAACAACGAGGAAGGGGGGACATGATCTGGGATGGGAAGGGCCCAACAAGTGGCATGCCTTTTAGGGGGCGGTTGCCTTCTCTCGGTACCTTAAGCAATTTGAGTCCACCGCACTCTTTAGGTACTGCCCTGCGGCCCCGTCCCAGCTCCACCATCTTGCCTTGTCGCCTTGTCGACCGTCTGGGACCTGCAGCAATCACTCTTAATGACCAACATAGCCCTCTTGGACCGGTCTCCGACTTCGCGCACTATACATTGACCCCAAACCCGTCATCAGACGGCTGTGAGCTATTTGACACTCCGACGTTCTATCCATCAACCGCCGCTTGAACAGATTACTTCCTGGTGAGTTGCAAAGTCAGATGTTTGAGGTGGGAGAGTCTCACAAGGGCCGAGGCCAATCATTGTCTCAGAACCATGGCTACCAGTGGCAGGTGGCTTTCACGTTCTCTCATCAAAGTCCGGTCTGAACACGAGATGTATATCATGAGCTTACGATCAACTTAAGTCCAAGGCGAGTCTCGAAGCCAGATTCTTGTGTGTTGCTATCCAATCGCAGCAAAGGGCCAACGGCACGAATTGCGCCGCGCGACGTCCAACATAATCTAGCTCTTGGAACCTGCGCAGCCTGTTTGTACATATTTGGGACAGAGCCTGTTTCCAGTGTTCGCTGCAATTGACCACGTGAGTATCTCGCTAATCCTTGACAGTCTCTTTGTTCAGCCAAACCCACTGAATATGACTGGCGCACATCTGAACAGATTTCGGAACACGATCGAGTTATCAAGCGAGCGCTTTAGATACCAAATCCTCCTCCACGTTGTCAGCCTATATAAGGCCGTTGCGGCTCTCCCAGATCTATCCGAATTACCAACATCCATCAACTCATTACCATTCCCACACAAACACAAGAATTACCGAACCATTTCCACTTCGAAATCAAGAACAATGTCGCACTCTTTCGAAATCGATGGAAAGTCTCCCCTTCTCTTCCTCCCAGAGCATCTTCTTATTTTGTTTTTGAATAAGGCCTCTTTCGATGGAGCTGATATGGAAGAGATCATGAACGAAGTCCTCGGCACTCGTCCGTTGTTCCTTTCGGATCCTCGAGACGAGTCAGAGATCTTGAAAAGCGTACTTCGCAAGGGGCAGTTCCCTTTCACGCTTAAAGGGTACTTCAAGTTTGGTTTCCAGCCTTCTTCTCTGTGGATTTCTACGCAGACTCGAGACTCAAACCGCGGGGAAGACTCTGCCATTGCCGAATTTGCGGGGCGATATAAATCTGAAGAGGATACCAAAGCTGGCCTGAATATGTTGAAGTTGCTATTGCATCAAACACTCCAGGCTGTTGGGGCTTCAGCTTCAGACCCGCCTCCACGACCTCCTATCGACCATTTGGTTGAATGGATCAAATGGACCTCAGATGCACTGTTCACTGACGAGTTCCGCGATGGTATCTCTCACATGATTGGGATGCTGTGCAAGAATGGTGGTGTAATTGATCTTTACCAAGATCGCTTTGGCGCCCAAGGCCATCCAGAGACAGGACCCGACAATGCAGTCGAGCTTGCAATGCAATCCTACTGCCCCAACTCTCTCCTCGAGAACTTTCTCATGTACCGACCAGTGAGCGAAGGACCACTGACCGCTAGGAGCAAACTCTGGAGACGTTTCGGCTCTGATCTGCCTCGAGGAACCCATCGTGCTGTGTCAAACATGGAGTGGATCGTCGCCGGTATTCACACCCAGTTCTACGGCCGTAAGTTTGGTCCTTTCACTGGTTATGGCGAGAGACTCAAAGGATTTGACTACCCCGAGGGTATTGCTGAAGTCTACAAAATCAAGGCCTATTTGCTGTCGAACGAGTATTGTACCGATGCGATTGAAAGAGAGGCCCTGAACAATCTCGCCGAGGCGGTCACTGAGATCCAAGAGATGCTTCCATTCACTGGCCGCCTTCACCATGGTGAGGAGAGCGAGAATGAAGGTTTATTCAAGCTCTTTAGTGCTGTGTCATGCCTCGCTTCCGATTCTTACAAAACGGAATGTGATAAGCTCACTGAAGAGTCTGGTCCACGACGCCATCAATTCATTATCAACGACCGGTTTGACCCTCGAGTTGAATGGATGAAGTATACGGCTGACATCAAAATTCCCGAGTTACAGAGTGCGCCTGGAAAGAAGTTTCGTGATGAGGCCCTCGAGATCTGGCGGCGACTGATCATTGAGCGTGGCGACAACCGACGATGGTGGGAGATTAAGGAGCAGGATAAGTGGTTCGTCCCTATTGAAGAGGTCAAGTCTGCTCTCAGAGTCGCGAATCCATCTGCTGCAGATGCTATGGGTCTGTAAGTGTTTCCGCTTTGGGTTGTTTTCTTAGTTGGGGGAGAGCTTTGGTATTTTCGCGTAGCCCCACGGCAGACGCTGGCTTTCCACTCGGGAGTTTAGAGTTCATTGATATTTAGTTTAATAAAAAGGTAAGTCCATGAAGCCAATCTTCCAATCGTACCATTGTGAGGGAAATAAGGTAGTGATCGTGATACTAACGTTGTAGTAACCAGGATGTGAACCCCACACGACAACCGCCGATCCCACTCAAATTCGGGGAACCTCGATCATATCCTTCCTGATTGAGTATACGGAACCGACGCTTATCGGGCGGTCATGTTTCTCCATGATTGCTGAGCGAATCTTGGTGCGGCTCTACAATTGAAGTCCGGATCCTTCTCGTCGCACTGACTCGGTATAAAAGATCGACAGTAAGGCTTCTTCACCTTTTTCCTCTTCCACGGTTCTCTGCTGTTGAGTCAAGCATCGATCATGAGGTCCTCCTTATCTCAGGTGGCAACAGCCAGCATCCTTCTGGCGTCAGGTGTCAATTCTCTCGCCGTCGCGCATCCTCACTCCTTGCGAAGCGACACGCCTGATGAGTCCCCTCTTAAGATCCCTGGATTGCCTCTACCGAACGCGACAAAGTCGTACTGGCAAGATCCTCCTCACCGCATCGCCAACCTCCGCAGTACGAAGGATCTGCCGACAGAGAAGACCTTTGACTATGTCATCATTGGCTCTGGTATCTCAGGTGCTGCTACAGCACACAAGCTGTTGGATCGCGACTCAAGCCTATCGATTCTGATGATTGAAGCGCGAACTGCAGCTTCAGGCGCGACTGGCCGTAATGGAGGTCATTGCAAGCCTGGCGACTACAATGGTGTCAAGGCATGGGTCGAGACATATGGCGAAGACGATGCGCTTCGAATCGCCAACATGGAACAGGACTGTGTCGACGACGTGCGCGATTTTGTCCGCTCACACAACATTTCAAGCGATTTCACAGACGTCGAGACCGCCAGTCTGTACTGGACTGATGATTCATTCAAGACAGCCGTTGACTCAATTGAGTTTCAGCACGACCTTGAAAAGCGCCGACCCAATGACGTTCCCAAGAACAAGAGGACCATCTGGAAGGGCCAAGATGCTCGCGACTACTGGGGATGGCCTGAGATCGTTGGAGCTGTGACCTTCAAAGCTCATACTCAGAACCCATACCATACCGTTTGCGGAATGCTTGAGTACAGTCTTGAGAAGGGTCTCAATCTACAGACAAACACCATGGCGCTGAGCCTCAACCAGCTCGGCAGGAAGACTAAGGCTGGAGCGAGATGGGAAGTCAAGACGAGCCGAGGAACCGTCAAGAGCAAGCAAGTCGTCCTCGCTACCAACGGCTTCACGCCTGCTCTTCACGCCGGCATCGCAAGCACCAACTTCACTATGCCTGTCCGCAACCAAGTTTCCGCCGTAACACCCTCCGCCAACACGACTGATAACAAAGTTTTCCGACGAAGCAACAGCGTTCCTGATCTCCACAGCGGCAACGTCTACATCGCCGCTCAGCCCCCAGGTGCCAAAAACGAAGGCAGTGTTGTAATCGGCGGCTCAACCCAAATGTCTCCCACGCGCGAACGCTACATCACTGATGATACCGCGATCAACGAGCAAATCGCCTATGTCCTTCATGGCGCAGCCCGTACGGTCTACGGGTACGAGAACTGGGGCGGCTCGACGAAGGTCATTCAGGACTGGACGGGTATTGTGTGTGAGACACCGGATGGGTTTCCTCTAGTTGGCGAGGTTCCGGCTGAGGATGGACTGTGGGCTATTGTTTGTATGAATGGACACGGAATGGCGTGGGCTTATAGGAGTGCTGAGGCGCTGGTTGATATGATGACTGAGGGCAAGACGCCGAAGTGGTTTCCGGAACAATTCAAGGCGCAGCGAGCCTGGGAGGCTCAGAGTAACGACGAGCTGTGAACATGTTAGTAAAAAATACAAATACAAGAGTCACTTACACTTAATGTCCAGCAAACATGAGCGAACTGAGTTTGCGACCTCACCAAGTGCCATATTGAGCAAGGTCTGTCTCGTGATTACATAATGCGCTTCTTATCAACACCAGCCCCTCACCATTGACTTCGACTTGGACTTCAACTTCATTCCTCAACCGCTTCCTGTTCACAGTTACAACTATGGCGCCACCAGAATTAGCAATTAGCCCGCCTTTACTAAACTCGGCAACCCCATGGGCCACCGACATCAACGATCTTCTGGCAATCGCTTCATCCCCTTCAACAGGCGCTATCACGACCCGCACATCGCTTATCAATGGCTTCGGCCATCAACATGAGCAGCACCAATACCTCTTCTTCAATCCTGCAAGTGGAAATCCAGACCAGGGCACTTCTTCCAACCAGATTCCACCCACGGGCCACACAGAAGATGCAATGGCAAGCTTGAATAACCTGGGCTACAGTCCCATCACGCTCGATGGGTATCTCGGCTTCTTATCAGAGATTGCTCGTCGCCTTCCTGGGCTGCGAAAGACTTTCATCGTCAGTGTCACCGGCTCACCTGAGGACATACAACAGAGCTATGCTCGTATCGAGGCTGCGTCGAGGGCTCTTCCATTCCCTCTGGCCATGGAGGTCAACTTGAGTTGTCCGAACATCCCTGGCGCTCCACCGCCTGCGTATGGGGGCGCTGCTCTAAAGAAATATCTTGATCTGCTTCCAAAGAGTCCTTCTTTGCCTGTTGGTATCAAGACACCGCCTTATACCCACCACGGACAGTTCGCAACCTTGATTGAGACATTGATTCCAACTGCATCCTCCCTCAGCTTCATCACCGCCACCAACACCCTCGGGTCGTGCCTTGTTCTTGAGAACGACAAGCTAGAACCCCAATTGCCTGGTACTGGTGTTGGTGGCATGGCCGGTCCGCCACTTCATCCGCTTGCGCTCGGTAACGTGTCGACGTTGAGAAAGATGCTCGACCAAGTCCCGGAACTGAGTCATGTAAAGATTATCGGGGTTGGTGGAGTACGTGACGGGGACGGTTATCGAAGGATGAGGAGCGTTGGAGCTTATGCCGTGGCGGTGGGGACAGGCTTGGGGAAGCAAGGGCCAGGTGTGTTTGAGAGGATTGAGGGAGATTTGAAGGGGGAGTGGAGAGTGAGTCCATTGAAGGAGAAGCTGTGAGTGGCCAAACCGTAAAGGGTACTGTCTGGTCTCTGTGACTTTCAGAGTGACTTGGAAAAGGACTGTTCATGTATTCACGAGACATGGCTGGTCATTATTTGAACTCTATCAACGCTTGCATTTAACATCTATAAATCATCTATAACTATATCAAAACATCTATCCTCCATGTGCCCTTTAGGAAGAGTTGGAGTTATCGGCACAAGACCAAGCAGCAGAACCGCCGCTCACGTTGTAAGAGTTGATAATACCCTTGATGGAACCATAAGTACCACCAACCATAAGGAAGGTACCAAGAACAATGACAAAGATACACCAGCCGACCATCATGGTCCACTTGGTAGTGCGCTGGGACTTGTCCTTGCCCTCAGCCCAGTGGTCGTAGAGCCAGAGGCAGCCAAAGAGCTGCATGCACTGCAGTGTTCCGAGAAGGGCGCCAACGAGGGAGACGAGACCGCCGAAGACGGGAATACCGGAGGCGATAACGTAGGCAATGATGGCCATGCCAAAGGTGCAGCTGAGCCAGACAGCCCAGTGGGTGAAGCTGTTGGCGGTGAGGTGCTTGGAGCCTCGAAGGAGGCGAACGAAAGCGTATTTGGCGGGAACCTTTAAGTTGTCAGTATCAATCGTTATCATACGGTGAGGTGGATTAACTTACGTGAGTGTAGAGTGTAGCAGACACGATGAGACCAGGAAGCGCTAGACCGTAGCTGATCTTCTTGATGGTCTTTCCAGCAGATCCGAGAGCAGGAGAAGCAACGTAGGTACCGCAGTAGTAGTAGACAACAATGCCGACAACGATATAAACAACAGTGACGACGCTCTGGCAAAGGATCAAAGCCTTCTTGTAGTGCTTGGGCTCTCGCATCTCAGCCGCGATAGGGAAGAAGACGGGAGTTCCGCAGTAGGCGAAGATGAAAGCGGCGATGGCAGACATGGCCTCAGCGAAGGTAGGGGTGTTGAAGAGCTTGTAGTCTGACTTCCAGACACCATCCTTGGGGGCAAGGTCGGGGCGGTCCTGAACGCCAACAGCGACGGTGACGACGAAAACTGTTGTTTGTTAGAGATGTTTCTGCTGGGGTCGATAATGAGACTTACTGGATGTGATCAGGGTGACGAGGCCAACCCAAGCAAGCCAACTGACTTTATCAAGGGTTCGAATCGAGGCGGTAACAAACGCGACAACACACGCAACAGCCACAAATACAGCCGTGCAAGTACCATGCATACTCAAACTGTTCAACGCGATCGAAATACCAAGCATAGCAGATCCCGCAATGCAAATCGTAAGAAGCGAGTACGAGATACCGTAAAACTCCCTTCCAAAGCGTCCAAACACAAGACCAGCTGCGTCATCGATGCCGTAGACCTCAGGATGTCGCTGCTTGAACCGTCCGACGATGTAGTCTGACCACGTTGTGATGACGGCGATGCAGAGCATGCAGATGATGCCAGGGATGAGACCGAGGGCGTCGAAGGAGGCGGGGATTGAGAGGACGCCGAGACCGATTTGGGACTTCATCATCAGAACTGAAGTTCCGAGCCAACCAACCTGCTCTCATTAGCTGTGTCTTCTGGTGTTGTATGTGCCAAGTGACGTACGTTTCGGTAGTTGGGACCATCTTCGGTGATTGTTCCAAAGACAGCATCGTTGGTGACGCCGGCTTCTTCACCGTGATGCTTGGTAGGCTCAGGGGCCTGATTCTCCGAATCGTAATGGCTCATGATTGCAGTTCTTCCCTTCCTTTCACGAGTTGAACACAAGATGGATAGACAAAAGAGAAGGGGAACCCGAGGACTGGAGAGTCTGGGGCACGCTTATATATCTAGATGAGCCCCATTCTCATCTGGGGTAGGTATTTCTGTTCCCACACAACTACGTAAAAGAGTTTCGTTGGAACATTTGATCTGCTCTACCCCGAACTGACTCGCATCTCCGTTTATGGATCCCAGTGGATAACGTAAGAGATAGGGGAGTGAGTTCTTTGTTCACGGACGAGGCCCCATGGGGCCAGAGTAGAGTATGCTGAGCGGGCCGAGTTTGTAGCTTATCTCGAACGGGTCAATCATTGACTCTTCCTCTCTTTCAGCCGAGAAATACCGTCCCTCGTCAAATTTTTCTGCAGAGTTTGTCCACACTTTTCCCCTTTCGTCAAGGCGCACTAGACAGAGTCAGGTTAGCGGTTCCGCTTCTCCAAATCAGCCCGCGGCTATTCTCGCTCCAACTTTCACGACTCCAACTAAAAGCTTCCTTCATAATCTCGTAGACAAGGACTGTTTGTTCCTGGGGTGAAATGAAATCTCGGGGCCCCGGGTGGCAAGGGATGTTTTTTGTACGTAACAGACAGAGGAGAGAAACGTGGTTGTGGTATGATGGCAGTGTTGGGTGATTTTTCCCCAAGTTTTGGAGTGAGAGGGTGAATTGCTTGGTGCGGAGAAGGCTCAGGTTACTCCAAGTCTTTGACGCCATATCCGCTGCTGCTGCTGCTTGGCTCGGCTTGACATGGGAGATTGTGCAGGCAGATTTCGGCACTTGACGCCGTCTCCACTTGAGGCTGCGGTCGGCCCGAGACTCCTTCGCTGAGTCCAGTTCTTACGGCCGCAGAAAGGGGATCAACATCATCATCATGATAATCAGTATCACTACCAACAAGTATTACAACATTATCTCTCCTCCTTGTTGAGAGAGTAAAGCTCAGTTCATGTTTATCTGACCATCCTTGAGCAAACCCATAAAAGCTATGAACACCCACCATCACCACATGTTTCTCATCCCCCTGCCAGTGGAGTCATGCCTCAACGCAACGCACGCACTTCTAGACCCAACGGCCTTTGTACGTAAAAGAAACCGCTTGATACATAATAACGTTGACCACATGTTTTCTTGGCGATTGTCGGTGATAAACAGCGCCCCATGGGGAATATGGAGTTGGTCTCCATTGCGAACCGTCGTGACGGCCAAGATCTTCAGATCACTACGGAGTCCTCTACCTCTTGATGAAGCTTGAATCGTGAAACTGGGAATAGGATAAAAATGTGGCTAGACCGCGTACAGGTTAAGCTTGTATTAGAAGTGAACTAAAATGATCGCCCCTTAAACCCAGGTTTATTGCCTCACCAGACCGAGCGAACGACCTACCTAACACAGAAAAGTCTGCTCCCTCCTTGAGAAAATAATGTCCCGTATTCTCCGTCGCTTGCATCATGTCGGGCTTACCGAGCCTGCAACCTCGGGTCCGCAGCCACACATGTCGAGTTTTTTTTTTTCCTACCGCCTTCCAGAAATTTTCTCAAGCGGCGCTAGCTGGTCTTCTAGAACAACTTCGCTTTTGCTATTGGTTCGGGCAATGCCCGCCATCGTGGCAGGGCGCACCATATGTAAGGGCGCGATTCGATGACGATGTCGGACGTTACGCTACCCTAGAGAAGACATGTGGAATTGATCAGCAGTGACTGTTTCTGCTTTGTTGTTTTTTACAGGGCTGGCTGTTGGTTGCATTCGTGATTGAGACTGAGTTCTGCTTGGCGAAGGATCGGCAAAGCTCATTTCTCTTGGAATGCTAAGCTTTGAACTCCTAGCACCACGAAGGATCAAAACGGCTTAACGAAGATAAACGCCGTGTTATAGCAGCAAATTACCCATCCAATTGCACGCCCAGACTGCAAGGCTGATTGATCCAGCTCTTGGCCGTTCTTAAAAAGGCAATTACCCGTCTTGTCCATTCGTATACAGCGCAAAGGCCAACACTCGTTCTTAGCATCTAGAGTATCAAATCCCTCGAAGCATTGGTAATCAGATAAATGAATGCCAGGATCTAGACTCTTGTTGGTAGTTTTTACGTCCATATTGATAGATATGCTAACAAAATGGGCCGATTTCTCTTCTCCACTACGTCCGTGACCCAGAAATGTTCGACGCTCCCCTCGGGGAGCAAGAAAACACCAGACCTTGATCTAGGGTACTAAAATAAACTTATCAAAGATTACCTAAACTTAGGCTAAATTTACCTCAATATTTTTATCGCTTAGGGTCAAGGTTTTGTGTTTTCTTTCCTCCCCTAGGCTCCTTTTTTTCCTCCATCAAGGACAAGGATATGGGCGGTTGTTATCAATCATCTAGAATCTGACCTGAAACAGTGCTATCAGTGGTTATTTCCGATTGTAGAGGCATGTCAGACTGGTTGCTTCACCAGCTACCCGAGCCCGGCCTGGGCATTGCGACACTCGGTGAGCATGAGCATGGAAGGAATACAGTGGATGTTTTGCGATGTTGTCGCGTTGCCCAGCTCGTTTCAGCTACAAGCCTGGTGAGGTGCACGTTGTGAACTTGGTGTCTTGGTGCATAGTGATGTTTCTTGAGGGTCGTGGACTGATGGTGTTATCGGGTATCTCGGACCCCGTACCAAAAAATGGGAAAAGGGACAGAGAATTATGGAGATTGACAATGAGTAATTCGGGTCCATTCCGGTGCGCGATGACAATGTCGATCAATGAGGGAGGGCCAAGTGATGTTTCAGAATGGTTGTCCTACCCTACGCCTGCATTGTGAATACGATTGTGGACTGAAGTCATCATGTTGGCGGTTTACATGCCGTGGAGGAATTAGTATAGAAGCTGATCGAAACGCGAGAAGAATGGATGGCACGCGTAGTGAATCAGCGGTCTTTAGCAAAATCGGGGATCACTATGACGTCAAATCAGTTCAACGCTAAACTTGTCACTGACAAGTTATTACTCACTGTCTAGCGTCTCGAACAATGTGACAACGCAACAGCAACTTCTAGCTTGACGCTCAAATACCCTCCAACCTCCAGAAATCTACAAAATGAGTGATATCAAGAAACCAGAAGCAAAGCCTGTACCAAAAGACCATCGATGGATCCTCTTCGTCTCAGGCCCGACAGCATCCGGCAAGACATCAGTCGCCAAATTCATAGCAGAGAAGCTCAATCTCAAATTCGTCGAAGGCGATGATGTCTGTACCCTCCCATCTTCTCTACAACTCACTAACAGTCTCACAGTTCCATCCAAAAACCAACATCGAGAAAATGAGCCACGGCCAACCCCTCACCGACGAGGACCGCTACGGCTGGCTGCAAGCTCTCCACGAACACGCCACGCACCATCCCATCGGTCCAGGAACAGAACACCTCGTCGTTACCTGCTCAGCACTCAAGCGCCAATACCGCGACATGCTACGTGAAGGTTCTGACAAAGCTGGTGATTTGCGCGTTCACTTCTTACATCTTGATGCGCTGGAGGAAGTGCTCACGAAGCGTGCTGCTGCGAGGAAGGGGCATTTTGCGGGACCTGCGCTTGTGCATAGTCAGTTTGAGGCTTTGGAGAGGCCGATGGAGAATGAGAAGGATGTTTTGATTGTTAGTGTTGATCAGTCGGTTGAGGATGTTCAGAGGGAGGCGTTGGGGAGGGTGAAGGAGCTATTGGATGATGATCCTGAGTGAGCGGACGGAGACCAGCTGAAAGCATACTACCTTAGGTTCAAAGTAGCGAGGAGAACCTTCCATAGTGCAACTCGGACTTCCTTATAGGCTTGGGAGTCTTGGGCTTTGTATTTTCAAACTCTTCCAAGCGCGTTAGTAACTACAACGATGCTGCAAAAGAGCATATAAACCGCTACACTTTAGAAATCATGATTCACCAACGAAGTTATTATACGCTTTCGCAATATATATCTATTCAATATACAATGGCTGCGTCCTATTAAAACTCAGGTTACGGTCAGGTCTTACAACCTCAACAGTCAACACTAAAACAACCGCCTCACCTCAGTTCCAACTGCCCCTTCCCCGGAGCAGTGACTGAAACAAATACTTAATTATATGCAAAAAAAAACTTCAACCCACCTTGACATCATACCGCGCTTGGTGCATCCATCGCGAAGCGACGCATCCACCACTTGTTTCTGGCGCATAGCGATGGATGCAACACGCACGATGTGATATAAAGGCGGAGTGAAGTTTGGCAAAAACTTACATACAACAGCGGGGATT
>JAAOAU010000637.1:0-57172 GCA_013186845.1 Fusarium sterilihyphosum
CTTTAGAATTATAATATTATATACTACAATTTAACAGTTTATTCTTAATAATAAGAGTAGTCTAAAATTACTAATAAAAACATCCAGTTTGTATTCCCACTTTAAACTCCTATCCACGTAGGCTATATTTAGCATCGACGCGTAGGTCATACCGCTACGTATATGTTTCGGTCCCTCCATTACCCACAGCGCCAATTATCCTCCATGTAGTTCATCTCTTCCAAGAGCGATGGGTATTTTGAGTTTGGCTTGGGCTGACAGGCGAGAAAGGAAGAATGTTTCGCAATAATAGACTTTCTCAGCGCCCTAGGTCTGAGGCCCAAGAGGTGCGTAAGGAGGGTGTTTCCCTGTCGAGCCAGGTGGGCTAAGAAACATATGTATTCTTTGTCTCGATTTGAGAACATTTTAAGAAAATTCTTGCCAGACTTTGCGGTCCTTAGGGCTTTCAAGGCCAGTGAATCTCGCACAGTGTTAAGGACCGCTGCAAATTGAGCACAAGACTCCTCTGGTGCATTGAATTCGAAACTAATCGTTTTTAACAGATTCAAATGTAGGTCGGTGGTTTCGTCAATACCTTCAACTTGGCCCCATCGACTCAAGTCGCTGGTACTGAACGGGGTATTGGCATGAAAAGGTTTCAAGAAGATATATTTAAAGTAAAATCTCTTCTTGAATAAGAATCCCTTTCGCCTGTAGGAAATCTTGCAAAAGCACTCAAATCGTAGAAATGACTCAACAAAGATCCATGTCTGTCGTTGAGGGCATCTGTAGAGTGATGTCTCTGGTCTCAGATATACCGTGTCCAATCTCTCAAAGGCATCGCAAAGCTCCGGTATCAGACCCGCCACAGTCGCCAAGATGGGCAAATTCGATTCCCATTCGTATGGCATTTCCATGCAGTCTCGAGAAAGAATAGAGTTGAGGATGGGTTCGAGGCTGCTCTCTAACTCTGCTCTGGGCTTCGATTTGAGTTTGGTACGCAGCCTCTGAAGACGCGTCAGAAGAATTACTAATGGAATGGCCGCTGGGTGTCCATAGTGGCTGTAAATCAAAGGAAGTCTGGGTTTCAGGATCAAGGTGTGACCTGCTCGGAAATGCTGCCATGCGGTGGGCGAAGCTCTCGTCAGCGACAATAGCCCTTCTAGATCAAGAAACAGCATGATTTGAACGTTGAGTTCCATTGGGACATAGCTGAAACAGTCAAGCCCATGCGGGGTTGATCCCTTTGGCTGTGACATCTCGGCCATGGTAGGGTGGAACGAAAGGTGCAGAAGATGAGAACAGGACGGGTAGTCTTGGAATTTATAAGGAATGGATTCTATGACTTATTTTCTGGGGCTTTGTTTTGACTCATGCCAGAGTAGATGACGGGGCGAGATAAACCTAAAGTGCTGGAGAGAGTTTCTCCTTCCAGCCACAAAGGCGGCGATTGGGCAGCGCTGCTGGGGCGTAACTTAATTGTTCGTGCCTAGCATAGGTACTTTACAAAAAACCTTAACTCAGAATACGTACTTTCATACTTTATTTAGACGGCAAATTCAATCAATTAACCTCCCGTAGGAGGGATCCAAGCCACTCGGTTAAAATAACACATTAGCTTTTTCCCTCTTTCAGGCAGAATAGACTCTGTTTTTCCTGTAACCAAAGAGAAATCGTTTTTGTTTTGCTTGAGTATATCTATCCAGAAGTTTAATTTCTAGTTACTCACGTTTCTCAATGCAAACTTGACTTGCAGGCAGAGAACAAACCGGCTATCTCCAACTAGGTAATACTTTAACCTAGGGAGTTGACAATACTCTCCACCGCCAGTGTTAAATGTATTTGCAGTAATTCCATCATGCTTTCCTCTAGTTTTAGACATTTCTTTGGAGATATAGGCTATGTTTGATATCGATCTTAGTAGCTGGGACATGAGACCAAGAGCTTTAGACATCACCATTTAGTTCTGTAGTATGTGCAATTGAATCTAGATGGTTTTTAAGCCGCTTTTTGTTATTTCCGCTTTCTAGAAGTACGGGACGAGTCTCATGATATTGTCCTTGCCCAATTTTATGTCGCGGATCTTAGGCCATGTTTGACGTTTAACGGAGTTCTCCGAATTGATCCATCCGCACCTCGTGAACAACTACACCAGCGACTTCTACCATTTTCAATAGATACCCATCATATGAGACCCTTTCGTTTGCTGCAGGTTTCATGCTTCAGAGCCACCCACTACTAGTAAAGCGTACCATCACTGATGACCAGAATCGGACTGCACTTAGTCTCAGGTCGTAGCTCAGCAGCCAAAAGCCGTCCAGATTTCCAACTTCCCGCCTCCAACATCTGAAGAAGACTCAAATTAATGCCGCGAGGTTCATACTTCTCCTTGAGCATCTTGTGCAGTTCATCAAGCAGCGCAACAGTTAGAGCACGCCACTCAACGATGACATCGTCAGAGGCCTCAAACTGCGGAAGCTCTTGTCCCGAGCTTTCCTTACCAGCTCCCAAGGCGTCCAACTTCAGCTTCAGGACCCCGAGATCGACAAATAATCCGCCGTTTCGGTATTCGGGCAGTCCGGTGCCGAGATGCATGTTCTTCCAGGTGAAACCCAACTGTCTCTCAAAGATAACGGAGAGTGAGTAGGCTAGCCATTGGGTGAGCTTGTGGAAAGGCTGAATTTTGCTCTTTGGGTCTTTGTCTCCCTCGCTATCGGCGATGTCGGACAGTAGTTCGAGAGGCCAAGCGTCTCCGATGGGATGGCCATTGAAGACGGTGCGGTTTCCGGGCCATGAAGGGATGAGGAGGTCCTGTAAGCAGAACCAGAGCTGTTCGTAGTCAAGAGTCTTGGATCCAGAGGCCTTTGATGTGAGGTAGTCTAAAGCACTGCGTCAGCCTTGCATACTCTCACCGCTATTTGTGATCACTTACCAACTAGGTTCCCTGGGCGGCCGAGCTCACCAAAGACTGCAGGGTGCTTCAGCAAGTTGGACCCAACAGCTTGAAGTAGCTTGACGCGGGATGAAACTCCGACCATAGGATTCTCTGAAGATACCTGCAAGTGCTGTTCGAAGCTGCTGTCTTGTAGCTCAATCAAGCCCTTCGCTACAACAGCCAATTAGCCCAAGGAGAAAAGAGCCTCGCCTGAAAAAGAACATACCATCGACCTTCTCTTTCAGAGAGCCATCAGAACTGAAAGATCCAGCTGTAAACATGTGAAGCGACGCTACAGCGATACCCTCGCTTCGAACAACGACCTGTCCAGTGCTCGGTTCTTTGAAGCGCCAGACATCGCCTGCTCCGGCATCGAGAAGAACCGACACAAAGAACAAGTCGACCAAGCGTCGAGTAATCTCAGTCTGGTCGACGTCATCTTCGCTCGCCCATCGCTTCACGAGTGCATCGACGCGTGCGACATCACCAACCTCGAAATGCTGCCAGCGACCGTGAGGGGGAATGGTGTCGTACTTGTCAGGTCCAAAGTCACGCTACAGATTGTCAATATCAGTTCTGGAGCAATTTTGGGGTTCGTGGTATTCCTCACATCGATGACTTTGGATACGTAGTCAGCGACCGCTCCCATGCGGCCCTCGTCATAGTCAAAGTGCTTCAGGTTCCCTTGTTTTGCTGATTCGAAGACCTTGGACGCTTGGTCTCGGACGGCTTGAAGGGAGAGGAGGTACTTGAGATCGTTATCCATTTGAAGTAATTTCTTAGAGATGGAAGTTTTGGGTGTTTGTTTTGTGATGTTGTGCTTTGTGTTGTTGGTTTAAATGCTGCTGATAAGATATGACAGATAGCAAGCAATCTTCGGCGGACTCCGAAAAGGCGGGGTTACAGTTGTCAAGGTGTTACAGGGCGGGTCAACCACTATCCAATGGCTTCGCCCGTCTCACTCCACTGAAAACATCGACCCCTCAGTGATCAACGTATCCTCCATAACTGTACTGTAATTCACATGCGTTCGAGTTCCTGAGTGGCCAAAAGAGCTTGACTACATATTTGCAGTCTGCATTTCACTTATGTAATGGTGAAGAGGCTCGCCATCATGCACTATATGGCAACGTGTTTCTCAGTCACTGCGTTGTACTGAAAGGTCTCTAGCCCCCTAGGGCCCCATCTCTGCCTGTCGCCTATCATCCAAGACATGGCGTCGAAGGCGTCGCCCAGCCCTTTATCAACGCAAGATCGAGTTGCCGATGGCTTTGACTACCATGAACTCGATCACGCCCCAGCAACCTCACAAGGCACCTTCCTCAAGGGCTCGAAGGAGGGCATGGAACCCTTAGAGGAATACCAGGAAGGCGGCTATCACCCAGTCCATATTGGAGATGTGCTTGGCCCAACGGATCGGTATCGAGTCATTCACAAACTCGGTCATGGTGGTTTTGGAACAGTGTGGCTCTGCCGAGACTCGATAGAAACCCGCTACGTTGCCCTCAAGGTCATGGTCAGTGATCTAAGGTCCGACGAGATTCTTGACTTCGGCTTGCCTGAGCTGGATCAGTCCATACCTGGTGCCCAGTTCATCGCGTCTCCTTTGGATTTATTCTCCATTGAGGGACCTAATGGGACCCACCAGTGCCTGACACTGCCACCACTTGGGCCTTGCGTGTCCCCCCGCTTATGGATGCGACTGGAGAAAGACCCTGCTACTATATTGCGGAAATTTGCTTATCAGACTACGCAAGCGTTAGCATTCTTGCACAAGAATCAGATCTGTCATGGAGGTATGTTCTATCCCGAGGTTACATGTTGAGTCTAGCTTCAATCCGAATACTAATATGCATTTACTAGACTTTCGCCCATCTAATATTTTAGTCAAGTTGTGCAACTTGGATCACCTCTCTGAGGATGCGCTCTTCTCCCTGCTCGGGCGCCCTGAGGAAGTCCAGGTACAGACGGAGTCAGGAGAAGACCTCCCAGCATCTAGCCCAAGATACCTCGTACCGCCTGCGGACATCTCCCGACTCGGAAACGAGTTCCTCACAGAGGAGATTTGTGTCATTGACTTTGGCGAGTCATTCAAGTTCTCATCGCCACCAGAGGATCTTGGTATTCCAGAGAACTACCTACCACCAGAGATTCTTCTTGAAGAGCCTGATGTGATTGGCCCAGCCTGTGACCTTTGGGCTCTTGGCTGCACTCTATTCGAGATCAGAGAGCAACTCCCGCTGTTCTACATGATCTACGACAAAGATGAACTATTAGCAGAAATGGTGAGATTCTTCGGCAAACTTCCCGAAGATTGGTGGATGAACTGGGAAGTCCGTGAAGAATATTTCGACGCTAATGGGAAGTGGCTTCGTGAAGAAGAAGACTGGTCTCTCGAAGTGGCGCTGAGCAAACCAATTGAGATCTTCAAATCGGGCGAGAAGTACAAAGAGGGGCCTAAGAAGTCATTACAAACTCCTGAAGTTGAACAAAGGTTAATGGCGGACCTGCTGTATCGGCTGTTTAAGCATGATCCTCGAGAACGGATTAGTGCAGAGGATGTTCTTAGACATGAATGGTTCAGACTATAGTTGTCACCTATCAGACTTTACGAAAGTTGAATATAGTGTTTTTAATAAGTACTTCTGCTATCTAGAGAAATCAGATGTCCATTTATATATGGTAATGATAGGTATCTATCTCTGGCGGGGTCGCTTCTAGATATGAGGAATAAACTCTGCCCATTCCACCGTCTGGTACGCACTCGGCGGTAAAGCTCTAAGTCCAATAAAGTCCTCGACAAAGATAAACACCCGAAAGACACAGTAAGAGGCGCACAGGAAAGACGTAACGATCAAGAATCCGACCTGAACACCCAGATGAGGATCTTTGCCATGCGATATGTTGTATGTCCTGCTCAGAAAAGCAAAAACGCCCTTCTTCGGTCGTCGCGATGTCAATTCTTCTCCATCAGAATCTCCCTCACCTCTTATCTTGCTAAACCGACTCCTTCTCCAATTCTGAAACCTATGGTGCCAGTTCCTCACAGGATGCGGTCGTTGATCAAGAGCTTGCTCAACAAGGCTCAGTTCCAGACCTTCTGCGAGGCGATACTGCGGTATGAAGATCCACATGCACAACTCCATCCACAGCGCACCAAACATACCGTAAGCTAGCATGTAAACACTAGCTACGCGCCAAAAGTCTCGTTCTACGGTGCTGGGGAATGAGAAGTTCCAGGCCCCGAGGAAGACGGCGCTGAAGACGAAGATGAATACGACGCCGACTAGTTCTAGATCAAAGTCCATTCGGAGGAAGATATCGCCGGGATTTCTGTCCCATGGGACTTCTTTGACGCGTCGTGAGAAGGGAGAGAAGAGGATCTTGCGTGAGAGTTCGTTGTAGTATTGCCAAGCGAGGTTCAGCGCAGTTTCGTCTCTGCTGATAAAGTCTAAGGGGGTTTGGTAGTATGGCTGATCTAGCTGACGTCCTTCCTGTATTGATGTCAGTCTTAATCATTAGCTACCTACCCAGTGCGTCTACTGCTTACACGAGTCAATATGTCTTCCATCGAAGTAAGGCAGCGAACAGTAATAGTCGTCCCCACATCAGATGGCTTATCTTTCCAACACCATGCAGTTCCAAATAGAATGATCACGAATGAAACTGCTGTGAGCTCCATGGTTGTTACATGGAGTCTTTGGATCAGCCGCGCGATAAAGGTTATTACGAACCAAGTACCTTGCCAAAGGGTAATAAGTCTGGAGGTATCAGTGGCTGTTCCTAGATATCAAGTACTAATGCACTGACCTTGCTAACCCATCTGACTTGTTCCTATCCTTGAGCTCCCGATCACTGGTTTCGGGATACTCAACATACGAGTTGCTAACAAGGTAAAACAGCTGCTCGGCGTTGAGAGGTATCGGTCGATCGAGATCATCAGCTGCAAGGACAAATCCACCCATGTCGGCGAAGAAACCATGTGTGATGGTCCATTGTGTATATCCTGCTTGCTTGAATTTCTACATCAAATCAGCTCCCTGGTCTTGAAACCCAATCAGTCATGAAAGCGCAACATACAACGACAGATCTCCGAGCCGAAGACTTTTGCCCAATGGCCAACACTATAATAAATTCGGGACCCAGCAATCCCAAGCATGCGAGTCCCAATTTATCCCTAATCGAGCTCCAAAAGCCATCTCCGGCCGCCGGAATGTTGGGATAGACAGAGGTCCAGCAGCATAAAAATGTCGTGACTAGGCATGTAACTATAATATCGTAGGTGCCTCTTCCGTCTGGTGATGGTGTCCAGCCGACGAATTCGGTCCCGTTAGATGACATGGGTGTCGCAGTAGAGCAGCGGATAATCAGATCGCAGATTAGAGAGATCAATTGGGAAAGAGAATTGACTGAACCAACAGTCTGTGCTGGGCTACTTATCTCTTCTGCAAGGTCACGACCAACACGCACACGTCATGTTTCTCCATGGGTGACAAGAAAGGCTACCTGCATCCCCATGTACAAAATGTCTCAGACCTGCGGCAAAGGCGTGGCTATGCCTAGGCTGCCTGCCTCTCAATCAAGTCAATGGGCACAGGTTGAATAATAGTTCTACGATACCACTGCACTTCATTGTAATGTCAGAGCCCTACATCACCATGTCGTTTCATTTCCATCTATAATATAAAGATGCGTCTATATAATAAATAACTTGAGTAACTGCCGGCGCCATCCAGCTAAGAGATTTTGCCAACAGTGCGGGTACCAGCAGCAGGGCGGTAACAGAATGCGCGCAACTGGCTGCGCTCCAGGCACCTTTACCGGGGTCTGGTGGTTTTGGCGGCCTCTGATTGCTTTGTTATTGTATCACAGCGTCAAAAGTATGGAGACATGATCTGATCTGCAGGGGTCAGGGCGCGTGGCCAGGCCGCGGGATAGCGCTGTTCAGCGCAAAAAAAATTATAAAGTGAATGCTTTGCAATAGAAAGATTTATATGAATTCTTATTAACTTACTATGTCTTATGTTAATTATTTTAGTGGTTAGCTATATGGTCAGAAATCTTTCTGCTAAGACCAAAGCGCAAGATAACTGCTTACTTCTGGGTATTTGAATGTCAAAACCCATCATTGGTTAAATATTCATATAGTAAAACACTACCTTACAATATTCCATTCTCTATTCCTCTTGTTCCAGACTGTTCAATGTGGTCTATTCTGTGTATATCTCATTTTTACTAAACCTACTACTGTCAAGCTGCTATATCGAAAATTGGCTGGCTCACTCTGGCTCCCCCAAGTCCGTAGTTCTGAGTCATCAATCGAGCAAGTACACTGGGATTGATAACCCTGAATCAGAAATCTCATACTCCAGCGCTGAGACTTCGTTTGGCAACTGACCAGGCAGATACAAACAGACAGAGTTCTTAACCGACAGCTCTATCTAATGCAGTAGAGTTTGTTCATGAAGTGGTGATCGGATTCATGCTTAAGACCGAGAACTTAAATCCTGGTATACCAGATATCTATGATAGAAAGCAGTTTCTTTTCGTGCAACCTTCGACTTTGACATCAATGTCCATCATGGCTGTATGGGACATGGCATATGGTAAAAGAGCTGATGAGAAAAAACAATCGTACACAAATAGCTCTATTGCTACAGTCTAAATACCTCTATAAATAGATGCTCGATAAGAGACGCTCTTAGTGTCTATTTTCACCATCGCAAACTTCTTACCTTCTGCTTTTGGCGTTGAAGGATTGTGCTAACATCCATCGTGTGAGGGGAAGATATTATCCCATTGTATTATTGGTCCAAGCTTGATCTGCTGATTAATCAGACGATAACCATCCAGTTACTATTTATATCTTGAGGTGCCTTATCAGCCAGTCAATTCCCTCAATTATCCCCGTGAGGCTGCATCAGCATTGAACAGACAGGTCATCATCACATCTCATACTAGAAGCAGAAATCAACAGCAACATGTCCGAAAACAAAATTACATTCTTCGATATTCCCAGCAAGTCGCCTCAGGTTTGCTGGTCGATGAATACCTGGAGAAGTCAGTCTCCATCATTAACAAACTGCATCCTGCACTAACATGAGTTGCAGCGAGATTGCTTCTCAATTATAAAGGCCTCGATTACAAAACGGAATGGGTATGTTCTCGAAGCTATAAGAAGGCAATTCCACTGACTTGAGTAGCTCGAGTATCCTGAGATCAAGGAACGCCTCAGCGAGCAGTACGTGTAACCATTCAAATCACTTGAGCTCTCAGTAACAGGCTTTTACTCAGTGTATCCCCAAATGAACGAGGCGCACCCTTCACATGTCCAGCCGTTCAAATGCCAGACGGTTCATACATAATGGACTCTTACAAGATCGCCGACGTCATCGAGGAAAAGTACCCCGAGCCAAGCGTACACCTCAGCAACCCAATGCAAGATCGCCTCCGCGCATCAATGATAAAATTCATGACAGAGATGGTACCGATCTACGTCCCCGGCGTCGCCAAAAACATCATCGGCGAAAAGAGCATTGACTTCTTCCTCGAAACGCGTTTACAAGACGTTGGCATGCCTCTCTACGAGTACGGAGAAAAGAACTCTCCAGGCGCTTTTGACAGAGCGGAGCCGTTCGCGCGTGAGATTACGGCCCTGCTGGAGGAGAACACGTCTGGGCCGTTTTTGCTGGGCGATGTGGTGAGCTATGCTGATTTCATCTGGGCGGGTATTTTGCTGTTTTTCCAGTGTCTTGGCGAGGAGGAGTACAAGGAGGTGCTGAGAATAACCAGAGATGGAGACGTTCATACTAAATTTCTGGATGGGCTGAGACCGTGGACGGAGAAGAATACCTGATGCTATCGATAAGGGATGGACGCGAAATGATGTTGGGTGAATTTAGGCTAATCACCCTGTTCAAGTCGACTTCTTGTACAGTTGATTGGACATTCTAGATTCTTATATATTTCGATGTATAGTATTTGGCAATATATTATCTACCCATTGACTATAGTCATCACTGTCTTTTCCCCAGGTTTTTGTTGAAGAGAACCATTTTAAATCATATGTCTGTTAAGAGATCCATGTGGATCGCGTCTGCCGATCTCCATTTGCCCCGGAGTCGCTGTTTTCTCCACGCCAAGTAGTTTTCTCACGTCCACAAGCTTATCCACAAGCTGGCTTGGCTGCTTGGCAACCTCGATGTTCCTTTTGGATAAGTTCAAAGCCCAATCATTATCCTTGAATGACGATGTGCTGAGTGCGTGCGTGCGACTGCTGGATAAATTGATAGCTTTTTGAGAGCCAAGAGTCTTGGTAATTTCCACGCGCACGAAATCATTTAGCATCGAGAACCGCTTATAATGGATAAATTAGCATGTTTCAGTAGAGATTGTTAGAAGACCCATTCTCTGGAGTGGAAATGCGCGTAGCCTACACGCGATTCAACGCGTTAGAGATATACCTACCCTAGGTTTCGAAACATTGGACGGCAGTATTATTTTACAGGGTTGATTGCTACTCTATAAAAGTACTACAGCAATTAAGAAGCAAGGGTCTTATTAAAAACTGAGTTTCTTTATATTTGTTCTTATGTTCTATGGATATACCAAGGTTTCTATTTTTGGTACGCATTATCTTACCTTTCCAACATCAACCCAAACATTGTGCAAGCAGACTGGGTCCCAATACCAGCCATTGCAATCGCGTAGAATCCATTTTACGTCAGTACTCTGTACGCACTGACACAACACGATCGGAAGCCGGCGACATCGCAAACTAAACGTCCTATCCCTCGTGGCGGAGTCAATCCAGTCCGTCAGATCAGTCACGCTCAACTGAAAAACAGTGGATATCCCAGAATCTAGGCATGGGGAATTTCGGCCCTCGGTTCCTAAGCTCAGCACAAGTCTTATTGAGTGGAGATATCGTCGCGAAAAAGAAAAATTGGGTTCGTGAGCGCCAAGGTCTTGGTCTCCTTGTGTTGGTCTCCAGTTTGGCTTGGCTCTGCGCTGATTATGCGACGCGCAGGTTCTAGGACGATATTTAATTTTGCCAATCGGCTAAAGTCCATGCACATGACATTGCGGCTACGTATAGCAGATCGTTGCTACCTCAGCTGAGCTGATATGCCTCGGGATTTGTGTGTTTCTTTTGTAGTATTCGGGTTCTATGAGAGAAATCGCATTGCATCGATCAGGAGAAGAACTGGGTATCAGCTTGTGATTGGCGGACTGATTAAGGTTGTTTATTTACCCGCATTTATCCGTATTTAGCCAAATGCCACTCTAGGCCAAGACTGGAGAATATCCCCGAAGCCATCTGAGCACAAGTCACGGGTCATAATTCCGCACCATGAGGATTTCCATTCTGGCCGCGTTTTTTTCGTTCTTCGATGTTGACAGGCTCATCGACTACAAGAATTTATTCTTGGACGACGGCGAATACTGGAGGCACAGCTCAATTGATGGCTGCCCCAAGAACGTCGTGCTTAGGCAAAAAAGGATCTACAAAGCCCAGCCCCGTAAGCGTAAGCATCGGTGATGGCCATGATGTTATGTCTATCGCACGTTTGGGCCCGGCAATTCTAGACACAAGACCAGATCAGATGGCAAAAAATGCAACAGAAAAAAAGACGATGTTGTAGCATGGTGTTCCTCGCGAAAAACTCCCGTGGCGAGATGAGAGGGCCCCTTTTCGGTAACAGGCTAATAGCGAAAATCACCCCCATGGACGGCTTAATCGCAGAGCCCCATTATAACAATGCTTCATCACGGGGTGCTCCGTGCAATAACATCAGTTTAGAAGAAACACAGTGGAGATTCCCCAGCTTGTGACTCTCCATTTCACGTCCATCCCTGCTGAAATGAGGGCGGCCCGGCCTCCATCTTGGCTTAGGACTCATGACTACCAAGACTTCCAAGACAGCCAAGGTGGAACAAGATCGCCCATTCCGAACAAATGAGTGGAACCCGCACGTTAAGCGGACGCCTGCCATTTGATTCAATCGCTGTTTTGTCTTTTTGCCTGCTCGGTTCTTCCGTTCAATCTGGGGTTTGTCTGTCACCCGGTCCGCACGCCCGTCACATTTCAGATTTGTCTTCTGGCCTCACTCGACGCGTTTTCTATATCTATCCAGGGATCTCCCCCCATTTTTTACATGTTCCCTTTACTTTTCACCTCTATCAGTACAGTCATCTGCTAAGCCACTGAGTGCTTCTGGCAGACAGAACAAATTCATTCTACTGCACTTTTAATACTTTCTCCCCTCGATTGAGAAATCGTCATGGGCATCAAGGACATCATCGGCCTTGGGGTCGACGAGAAGACAAAGAAGCTTCAGGAGGAAGCTCCCAAGTTTGAGCATGTTACTTGGTATAAAGACCCCGGCTTGAGGGTCTTGACCTTCTACGCGTGTACTCTTTGCGTTTCTTCTATGGGAACTGGTTGGGATGGGTAAGCAAACCCCCAGATTCTGTGATCTTAACCACAATCCACTAACCTGACGCGTTAGAATGTACATGGGTGTTGTTCAAAACTTTGACACCTGGAACGACTTCTTCGACAAGCCTGAGGGTAGCAGACTCGGTCTCTTGGTCGCTCTCTATCAAATCGGTTCCGTCGCTTCTATCCCTCTTGTCCCTGTCATCGCCGATCGCTGGGGTCGGCGCCCTTGTATCGCTCTCGGCTTCATCCTCATGGCTATCGGCGCTGGTCTCCAGGCTGGAGCTCCTGACTACGCTACCTACTCTGGCGGTCGTGTTCTTCTCGGTTTCGGCAACTCGTTCGCTCAGATCGCCTCTCCTATGCTTCTCGCTGAGCTGTGCCATCCTCAGCACCGTGCTCGATTCACAACTGTCTACAACTGTCTCTGGAACATGGGTTCTCTGCTTGTTTCTTGGACTTGCTTCGGTACTCACTACTGGGGTGGCGGCAACAGCGACTGGTCGTGGCGATTCCCCGCTATTCTTCAGGGTGCTCCCGGTCTCGTTCAGCTGGTCATTCTCTGGTGTAAGTTGATCTTCTGATCGAATTGTTTATGGAGTTGGCTAACGGAAATCCTCTAGGGATCCCTGAATCTCCTCGATTCCTCATCGCCAAAGATCGCCAGGACGAAGCCCTTCACATCCTTTCCAAGTACCACGCCAATGGCAACGAGAACCACCCAACGGTCCAGTTCGAGTACCGTGAGATCCGCGACACCATCAAGGCCGAGCAGCTCGCCAACAACAGCTCCCGATATGTCGACTTCCTCAAGACCAAGGGTAACCGCTACCGTCTCCTCGTCCTCTTCTCCCTCGGTCTCTTCTCTCAGTGGTCAGGCAACGGTGTTGTTTCCAACTACTCTGCCCGTCTCTACATCAACGCTGGTCTCGATAGCGAGAACGAACGTCTCATCATCACCGCTGGAAAGACAATTCTCGATTTGTTTGTCTCTATCGGCTGCGCTCTCCTCGTCGAACGTCTTAACCGCCGCTTCTCTTTCCTCTTCGCCACTGGCGGTATGTGCCTGACTCTCCTCTTCTGGACCCTTACCTGCGGTCTCCACGAGCAGCACCAGGCTCCTGGCGCCAACAACGCCATGATCTTCCTTGTCTGGCTTCACGGTGTCTTTTACTCTACTTGTTGGTCTGGTCTCTTGATCGGTTATGCTGTCGAGATTCTGCCCTACTCTCTCCGTGCCAAGGGTCTTATGTTCCTTAACATTTCGGTCCAAATCGCTCTTCTGCTCAACAACTACCTCAACCCTCTTGCTTTCAAGGCCTGGCAAGCCCCCGCCATTCCCGAGGGCGAGAAGGAAACTGGATACGGGGGCAACACCTGGAGACTCTACCTTATTTACACCATCTGGGTCGCTGGCGAGGTTATCTTCATCTTCTTCATGTATGTAGAGACTCGTGGACCTACGCTTGAAGAATTGGCCAAGGTTATCGATGGTGATGAGGCCGCTGTGGCCGATGTCGATCTTGAGCACGTTGAGAAGGAGGTTCTCAGCAAGGAGACCGAGAGAGTTTCTTCTGAGGATCAAGAGGTCCACCAGATTGCTCCCAGCAAGGTCTGAGTAACGTCTTATCACATTCACACGAAGAGGGCGCCGCGATAGTTAGTAAACGCGTATCCGCCTGTCTACGATAATTGTTTTTTGATCTAGTCTCATGGGCTAGCTGAATGAGTTTAATGCTATACTTTTATTGATGAATAACACTACCATTACCTGTGGCTGCTCTGATGTAGACTGGTTCCTAAGCGGTTGTCATATGACAAATACCAACCGTTGAATGTAGAATTATTACACAAAGCTGACGCCATCTCATAAAAGACCTTCACACGAGGAGAAGACGAGCCAGAAAGTTGATGTGATGAGACATGTATTTATGCATACGAGAAGAATTATCTGTAAATATGGCTTCAAGTGCCATGTCCCCATATCACATTCTCGAGATGTGTTTGTGCAGATGACAAGAACTGCAACCATCTCGGGTGTAAAGGACTCTCAAACCGGGACAGAATAAGTTGGATATGTGGATAAGAGAGAGGACCTGTCACCGACTCTTTAAAGCTCTTGAACGACACTGATACAAATCGTTAGAGGAGATTCAGCGGAAGAATAGGCTTGACGGTTGAACTTACAGATTAACAAACTTGGAAGCTTCCAATGAGCTGACAATTGCTCAAGTTGCAGTAACAGAAGAAGTTCGCAGTTCTCAATCTCGGATATGAGATTGGTGTTGGTACTTTCAGTATACTTCTTGTGAATATCCAAGAAGACCAGCGCCGTCAAGCTGATGAGCGAAACTGCCGGGTCCACGGTGAGAGTGTAATTACTGTCCCACTTCTCCGCTACCCCCGCTATGTTCTGGCATGTTTCCAGAACACGTTGCCAGCTAAGCGTCCAATCATCCCCTTCTGGAAGATAGTAGCAGTTTGCAAGTGCAGCCAATAATTGTGCCATATGTAGTTGAAGCACTGGGACCAATCTCGCGTGGTGATTAGTATTTGACTCATTCATGAACGCGTTCCTTCCGGGGTTCAAGAAGTTCCGTGGTAAGGCTAGACGTATTGCAGAGAGTATACGTTCCGCATCAAGTAAGTTCGCCGTAAGAATCTCGTGAGGAACCAAGTATCGCATAGTCATTGCTCTCCCAAACTGCCGCAAGACAGTGACGGTGATGAGATGGATGTTGAAAAGTAAGCTGCTTTCGCTACCGGTTTTGACATACAAGAGAAGGTCCGGAAGACCACGCGGATCGTGAGGTAACCTGCACGAGGAAACGAGACCTTGAGAAAGTTGACTCTGGTGATTTAGAGATGTATTGACAAGTCGTTCATCAACTTGGTACGGTGTTCCGGATGAGAGGTTGGCGTACGAGTCAAGACGGTATACACACCACCAGACAAGTTTCCAATTCTCAAGGTCCGCATCGCTCACATTGGACCATTCCGGGGAGACAGATTGGATTATGTCTAGACGGTCAAGACCCATCCAATACGCGAGGCGGACAATCTTTCCTATTCGCACCCAGGCTTGCTGGCCAGGGAATTGGTGGAATTCATAAAAGACGAGCAAGCAGAACTTGCGAAAGAGGTCGAGACTTGGAAAGTCACCGGCTGTATCCTCTTGAAGCGTTGTGTTGCTGAGGATTAGGTCTATACGGCCATCGAGGTCAAAATGAGGGGATGCAAATTTGAAGCCGAGAAGTTTGGCGGTGATGAGAAGTAGAGCTTCGGCGAGTTCAGGGTTGCACGTTGATAGAGTATCTTTGCTGTTTGATGCTGTGGCCTCGGAGAACAGTGGTATGGCTTCATTGATGGACTTGAAGTACTCATCGGCCCTGACATGGTCAGCAGGAAGATATAACAACACCCATAGTGCATATGGCAATGCTGGGTTGTCTCTTACAGATATGCTTCCTCTTCGGGCAAGATGTTTAGGCTCTGTGTTGATTGATTGCTAGTAGATGCATGGGAAGTAACAAGAGTATCAGGGCTTTCAGAGGGTAGATCCGAAACCACTGGAACCGAAGGAGTGGCGTCCTCAAGGATAGAATCGGCCTGCAATCTGGCTTCGCCTATGTCTCCAAAGCGAGTGATTAGATACTGCGATGCTTGAACAATAAGTAGACGTCTCTTACCAGGATACCTTCTCTCCCGATTACCAGCCTCCCGCCGTGGCGCTCGCCCGGAGCCCGGGGCTGGTCCAGGCCGACGACGTGTCGTGGAGTAACTGCATATCTTGCCGCGGCCTAGGCAGCGCGAGCATGACGGCTGCCCTAAATCGCCTGTGACCGACCGGCCGCATCAGTACTGATGACAGGGAATTGCTGGATCATCTCACATCGGACTTTAGAGCTGAAGCACGGAGATTGTCAGATGCTGTAATGCCGAGGATTAATGCGGGGTTTACGAACCGAATACAGTTGTCACAGACTCTGGTGCTCAGGCGATGAGTAGAGGCAGCTGCGCCGAAAGTTCCGCTATGTGAAGACGGTGACACAGACATGGTGGAGAACCGGAAAGACTCTCGAGCAATAGATACGCCGCTTGACGACGGATACTCGTATACGGAAAGCCAATGTCGGGTCGTTGTTTGGCGCAATCAGAACGTCGGAGGTAATGAGAAATGGTCGAGATTGTGGATTCACAATATGCTCCGAGGATTTATCCATGTAGTATTTCCGATGACTAACCAACCTCGGCACTTTCACTGCAGCTAATCCCGCGTCGGAGGATCTAAAAAAGTTCAGGCTTGAGATCTGCCGTAGCTTGTACTTCCCCGCAATTTAGTATGACGGTATAAGCAGTTTCTTCTGAATCTCATCCTGAGGCGTTAAAAACAAGTTTATCGTAGAGAAGATGTATTTAAACGCTGGTCTTGATGAAAGGCTACCGGAAAACAACTTACCGCGTGACTCATCGGCGCCATGGCTGACTTTTCGATTCTCATCAAATTTGAGTCTGAGGAGGACGGGGAGATATATTTCGCCGACCTTGGCCCTGATGCTCAAGGCCCGCCTGCACTCGGCACTAAGGTCAGCGCGGTCAAGTCTTTACAGGCCTTGGGCGATAAGGATGAGCCCAAAACGGTAACAATTCGCCGTGTAAGTCTTTCTGTGCTATGCTTTGGTGAATTGAAGCCGTCACAAGTCTCCTCTACTGACTGAGTACAGCTCTTAGCACCACTGCCTCGAGACGACTTACCTCTATATTGCGTAGGATTGAACTATCGCAGCCACGCCAAAGAAGCTTCAGTATGCCAAAAGACAACAGACAGCCCGCTTCGAGTCAATCACTAACAAGTCTTCAGCTCAACTTGACCTCGGTTCCTCCACTATGGACCAAGCCAGCTGCATCGCTTGCAAATCCAGATGAAGACATCCCGATCAACGACTTCTGCGCAAAGAGCCTCCCAGATTACGAGGTAGGGCACCAAATCGCGATAAGCTGTTTTTGCCCGAAACTAATCGTTTTACAGGGCGAGCTCGTATTTGTAACCTCCAAACAGTGCCGCGACATTTCTCCCAAGGAAGCGAAAGACTACATACTGGGGTACACGGCTGGCAACGACATATCTTGCCGCATGTATCAGCTTCCCAAGCATTCTGCCGGTCAATTCTTCTTTGCCAAGGCTTTCGACAAGTTTGCCCCGATTGGACCTGCGTTGATCAGCCCAAACATATTTGGCGATGGTTCAGGTTTTTCTGTAGAGGCAAAAGTCAATGGAGAGGTTCGACAGGTAGCAGAGTTTAAGAAGGACATGGTGTTCTCGCCGGAGCAGATTCTCAGCCATATGAGTCAAGGTACTTTACCATTGCTTACGAGTGGAGTAAGTGCTAACAGACTGTACAGGAACAACCGTACCGGCTGGTACAGCGGTCATGACGGGAACACCCGCTGGAGTTGGTGCTTTCCATAGCCCCAAGGTATTCCTTAAGGATGGCGACGTCCTTGAAGTTACTATGGCGCGGGCTGGAACATTGAGGAATGTGATAAAGTTTGAGTAAGCATCGTTCGTTCACCTGTGAGCCCGGCATTAGAAGCTTTGCTAACAGCGGACTTTGCAGAGTTGGACTTTTAACGCGTCTGATAGTCTCTGTACAGAGGGTCGCTATCTTTCTGTTTAGTAGATTTATGTAAAACTTGCAGATATTCGGAATCTCCGTACACATAGATGTTATTTTTCCTTTGATCTCGGGCTATTCTGTTGGCAATTACATTCTTAACAGATTTATTTTATATCGATAAACTAGAGGACTGATGCTTATATCGCCTGCCTCACCTCGTGTCCTTTTTACGCTTCCAATGTAGAGGATTGAAGGCATGGAATCTATGCAAAGGTCGACTTTGTTTTCAGGAAATACGACGAAATACTCTTCTAAAAACGGTACCCAAACTATCAAGTGAGGTGCTGCAAACACTATAATTCTCGTGCTATCATTTGAATTAAGATACGATTGGCCACCTAGGGGAAGTAAGCACACTGGGGACCTTGACCCTAAACGACAAGAATACTTGGGTAAATCTAATCTAAGCCTATGGGACTTTGCTAGGGTTATTTTGATATCCTATATCAAGGTCCGATGTTTTCTTGCTCCCTGAGCACCACGTTGCTGAACCATTTCAGCACTGGGAGTAAAACCAGACAAGTCCATGAATTATTCAGCTAAGCAACTAAGAAGTAAGGAACAAATGTCGAAAACCTCTAAGTAGCAATCGATCTTGAATGACTACATAGCACGCGTCTCGCGCTTCATCCTGTCAACTATTTCTTACTTCCAAACCCAACGAAACCTCTCAGTGATTCAAGAGAGCTGACCAGTCCAGTATAGTCAGAAGAACAAGCAAAGATGAAGAAGTCAGGTCGAATAATCGTAAATTTCGTACCCCTCCCAAGACGCTTACCAAACACCGAGCTGTCATATCCATTCGCCAGATGCCCATCAGGTGCAGCAATCTGTGAAGGTGAACAGACCATGGGATGACCAAGTCCTCCATTATTACCTGAAAGTGTCTTCTGACTCTGTGGTGAGTCTCCCGACTGTCCGTCGTAAACAACAATGGCATCATTTGTGATGATGGATGAGAGCCCGGCTTCTTGGACTGCAGCTGTTGCTTCAGCATGCAAGATTTGCTGGTTAGCTGCCTTTCCGTCGCTCACTACCACCAGAGTGAAGATGGTATTCCCCTTTCGTAGAAGGCCATCTGATAGGAATGATTCTGCCTGTCCCTTTGATCTCATGTGTATCTGAGGCAAACGGGAACCACCTGTTCGTCCCTTGACAAAGAACCCATTTTCAACAGCCGAAAATCCCTTTCTCTCTTTGTGAGATACATAATCCATATACCGAAAGATAGAAGTGCCGTGAATAAACATCAAAAGCCGGAAAAACAAACGTTGCCATAAAGAAGGCTCGTTATTGCAGATCCGACCGTTGATCATAGAGAACTGCGCCGCGTCGTTGATGCTCTGACGTCGCTCGGATGCCCAGCACTTAAGAAGCTTGTCGTAGTTTTCGGGCTTGCAATCTGGGTGAAGCATCAGAGCTAACCTCCATGCAAGTTGGTGAGCGTCTCTGACACCACTGCCAATACCTTGACCGGCAAAAGGGGGAAAGACATGAGCTGCGTCGCCGATGAGGATAGTCCGGCCACTGAACCACCGGTCAACGACTTTGTGAACAAAGTGGAAGGGTCGACATCGCAGGATCTCGATACAGTCTCGTGGGTACTGCACAGGGCCGTTGAACTTATGCTTGCGGCTACTGTCTTCCTTGAGAGTGATCATCGGCGTGATATGTTCCCAGAGCAGCTCTTCCGAATTATCCTTGATAAGTGACTCATCCTGAGCAAACTCATGACGCCAAAGCCTTTCCTCATGAGGGCCAAATCTTCCAGAAGCAGTAGCTTTTCCAGGCGGAGTACAAAAGTGCCATCCGATAGGCCAGAACAGATCATAAACCTCTTGCGGCGAGTACCCAAACTTCCAGAGTGAAAAGTCAGGATGAGTCTCTGGTGTAGGAAGCTTCATCTTCAGGTTGGCGGCTATCCAGGTTCCGCTGTAAGGATAAATACCGTCTTGCTGTTTGATGCCTACAGTTGGTTCAAGGAAGTGTTTTCGTACGATACCCAACTTTCCGTCGGCGCCGACGAGCCATTGTCCTTTGATCTGCTGTCGTGTGCCTTGACTATCGTTGAAGTTGATCACTGGCGGATCTTGCTCTGACCGTGCGATCACTTCGCAGGCGGTACGTAGTGAGCAGTATTCCGATTGCTCAATAGCCTTCCTCAATGCAGTCTCTGTAGGCTGCTGTTAGAAATGGAACATATTTATTGCTGGAGTATAGAGTCATTTACCTAGACGGGGCTGCATTTGCAGAATGCCTTCAGGCAAGGCTTGTTCAAGACTATTGGTGGCCCCAATGCGAATTGAGAAGAATGGGGGAGTATTGAAAGCACTACGATGGACGTTTATATGTGGAATTTCTGTGCCAGTCGGAATCAGTACATTTCATGCTATGCATATTCATTGGCTTTTGGAACATGTTGACTTACCATGACCTATGCCCTTCAGATCGTTGATCCCTAGGCTGTGTAATATTCTGACGGCATCTCCCGTGAGGAATACGCCTCTGGGGTCTGTGGTGATCTCTGCTTCTTTCTCCAGAATGACGGACTGGTGGTAAATTGTCAGTACTAAACATGGGCGTGCTGTACTTGTCGGAATAGTGGCTACTGACATGAATCTTCAATCGGGCTAGTGAGAGCCCCAGAGCAAGACCTGCTGGTCCACCACCAACAATGATTACTTGAGTTTCATCCATCGTGTTATGGTAAAGAGATGTGGTTGGTCGTACACGTTGGGCCTTTCTCTCATTTGCAGGACTTATATGGACGACTGCCAGCCCAGTCGCCTGATGGGAGTGCCACAGGCCCATGCCCGCGATCCTCGGTAATGACACCAGACGCCACTGAAATGTACCCTGTAGCAGACAACGCAAGGTATTTGCATGCGGGGATCCGCGCTTCCAATTGAGTTTGGCCTTCCGGAAGATCCGTGGGCTGCTGGAGTTCCTCCGCCGCTAGTTTGCAGATCCTCCGAGCGTCTTGTGGCGACAGAGACAACCGAGGAGGGAACAAAAACCATGATTACTTGTTTGTGTACTCTTATTCGTTTGCCGAAATAAGCTGAAGCATTTTCATAAAAAGTTTTCTGTTACTGACTTTTTGTGGAACTTGCATTTCTTTATAGATTATCAAGCTTAGTTTAGTACAGCCGCCGCATGGGCCTTGTCCACAGGCCTTTTTTTGCCTTCAGCCTCTGCATGTAATGTTGCGTATCATGGCTTGGGTTGCATAGTAGAATGATGATTTTGGGGTGTTGTTGGGGCGGGACAGTGTTAAACTAATGAATAATGTAAAGTCATGGTGTATTTAGAAGCTAACATCCAAAACTAAGATTTAATTCTTTATCAGAATGAGTAGCTTCATAATTCAAATCAGGCTGAGCTTCAAGATATAGGGTTTTCTAGAATGATTAGTCTGCCACTTGCCTCACTTTGATATCTGGTAAAAGACTTGTTCTGTACTTACTGGATCTTGGTAAGCTTTCGCAGTGTATTCCGCTTCTCTCTCGCCAATGATTCTCTTTGGAAGGCCTGTACTTTCCACCATGATCTGTACCTCACAAGATCGCTCTAGCAGCGTAAACAGATAACCTGCTTCATCAACAGTAGAACCGGTAGTAAGGAGGCCGTGATTTTGCAAGATCGCGACACGGTTACTTTTGCCCAATGCCGCGGCGATTCTAAGCCCCTCATCACGTTCTAGAACGATGCCTCCAAAGTTTTGATAGACAGCCTGGATACCAAGAAAGGCACAGGCATCTTGGTTTATGGTGTCCAAAGGACGGCCAAATGCCGACCAAGCTTTTCCTGCAGGAGAATGTGTGTGACAAATAGCATTGATGTCAGGCCGAGCTTTATGAATGGCTCCATGGATTTGAAATCCAGCTTTATTGACCGCGACGCGATTGCCACCAATGACATGGCCATCTTCATTGATCTGTACCATATCGCTTGCTTTAAGCAGGCCAAAGTGTATGCCGAGACTAAGCAAAGATCAGAATCACAGTTTAGGTACAAGGGCAGAATGGTACACTTACGGGTTGATCCAAAAGGTATCTAGTTCTACGGGGTCACGAACACTAATGTGCCCAGCAGTTCCTTCTGTGAACCCTTTGCGTGCGAATACTCGAAACACAGCAGCCATATGTTCTAATTGCCACTGCCGCTTTATGTAAGGGTCATTGAACTCGGGGACACTTGGGCCTGGATACCCCCCAGTTGCGCAGACCTGCTCGGGCGACTCCTCTGTTTGTGCGGTAGTGGAGTATTGGTCGCCCTCGAGTCTGACGGCTTGTACAGTGGTTGTGACAGACATGATGGTGATGCGTATTTCCCAAGATAAGGATGTGTGTATAATGTGTCGACTTTGACGATTACCTCATTGGTCGGTGCTGATGAATTCTCCAAGCAAGCAGAGATCTAGAACAACACATTCAGATGAGTTATGTATTGATATAAGCGTGTGCCTTTCAATTGTCTGGAGACCTTAGCGGCATGTTCTCCACGTTTGCGCCCGTTAACTTATCAGGTTGCGCCTAGCTAACTAACCCAACGTAGTAAAATGATACGACCTCGCAAATGGGGCCGTGGACTCCATAACCTAGAATGGACTAGAGGAATTCTTATATTGGCGATAGCCTCTCTACTTTTAGATTAGCCATTAACGACGGTGCAATCCATAACTCTTTTGATACATAGCCAATCTATCTTCTTGACAAGAGGCATAACCGCGAAACAAGATATATACCAGTGCTGTTTCGGTGAACCGTAGTCCTGGATTCTTCCAAGATTCAGTTATCCTGCTTCCATATTCAACATTATTTTATTTATCAAAAATGGTTTCTATCTCACAGCAAGATGACTCCAAGAAAGTCGCCCTCGATACCTCCGGACCAACGAATGCATGCGATACTAGTTCAATTCAAAGAGCTTCAATCTACATGACCAACGGGCAAACCAAACGTGGTCTATCTCCACGTCATGTGCAACTAATGGCCATTGCAGGTAGTATTGGCACCGCTCTATTTGTTGGTATTGGCGGTGCACTATCTAAAGCCGGCCCGCTCTCCTTATCGCTTGGATATCTATTCTGGAGCATGTTCTTCATTCTACCATGCACACTGAGCGTTGCAGAGATGTGTGCATATCTTCCTATCCGGGGAAGTATCTTTGAGCTCGCCAGTCGCTTTGTCGATCCTGCTCTTGGCTTCTCCATGGGCTGGACATACTTTTACGGTGGTGTTATGCTGGTTTGTGTGGAGTATAGTGCTGTTGCAACTGTAATGCAGTATTGTATGTCAAGCCCTTCCCGTTCAAGTTACTTGTTCGTTGTCCTTCTGACCGCGCGATATTAGGGAATACTTCCATCAACGCAGGTGTATGGGTTGCCATGGCTCTGGTCGTCTGCTTCCTGCTGAATGTGATTGCCGTCAAGTGGTATGGAGAGTCTGAGTTCATCATGGCATCAACAAAGGTTATTCTGATCATCGGCCTTATTTTGCTTACTCTGATCACTATGTGTGGTGGCAACCCTCGAGGCGACGCTTACGGCTTTCGGTACTGGGGCGGCGGGAACGCGATGCACGCCTATTATACTGATGGAGCAGCTGGTCGATTCCTCGGATTCTGGTAAGCTATATGAGCATACCTAAGTCATCTCTCTTCATACAAGCGCTGACGTCTTTAATCCAGGTCTGTAGTCATTTACGCTGCATTTACCATTGGTGGCCCCGACTTAATCTGCTTCACTGCTGGCGAAATCCAGAATCCCCGGAAAACTATACCCCGAGTCGCTCGCTTGATATTCTATCGACTGGCATTCTTCTATGTCGTTGGAGTATTTGCCGTTGGAATCCTCTGCTCAAGCCGTGATGAGCGGTTATTAAATGCTATAGGCGGTGGCGCTTCCGGAGCCGCAGCTTCGCCTTGGGTTATCGGCATCCAGAATCTCGGTATACATGGTTTGCCTGATGTGATCAATGCTGTCATATTACTTTCAGGCTGGCGAGTATACCTATTATGATTGGACTCTTTCATGAATATGCTAACTGTATATTACAGGTCCTGTGGGAACGCGTACCTGTACTCCACATCTCGCTCCTTGTATGGGCTTGCTCGCGGTACGTCAATTACAAAGACGAGATAGAATTATGTGCTGATAACAACCTAGATGGACTCGCTCCCAAGGTATTCACGAAATGCACCAAGTCAGGTGTACCTATCTACTCAGTCATAGCTGTCACTTTACTCTCATGCCTCTCATCCCTCGTTGTTTCAAATTCCTCTGTTACAGTTTTCTACTGGGTAAGTTGCGTCTTTCAATGTTATCTATACTCATTATATTGACACCGTTTGATAGTTCGTTGATCTTACTACGGGTGGATTTGTCTATGTCTACACGTGCATGCTCTTAACATTCATCGGATGGCACCGCGCCTTAAAAGCTCAGCCCAACAATGTCCCGGAGTCGACATTGCCATACCTGTCACCGTTCAGACCTTATGGCGCTTACGTTGGCTTTGTTTTGGGTTGTATCTTTCTTCTCTTCATCGGTTGGGACACATTCTCGCCCTTTGATGTTGAAGGATTTATAACCTACTACTTCGCCACTGCATTTGGCCCGTTGATGTTTTTGATCGGGAAGCTTGTGAAGAAAACGAAATGGGTGAAGCCTGCTCAAGCAGACCTTATCACTGGAAAGGCCGAAGTTGACGAAGAATGTCAAGTATGGGAAGATCCTGCGGCAATTGAGAATGAGAAACTACGCTTGCAACAGATGAACTGGGTTCGAAGATTCTGGGAGAGACTTTGGTAGATTTACGCCTGGGTTGATACCTTGATTTTAATTGTCCACGATGTGTTTAAGTTAGCGGCGCACTGTTCTACCCTCATATCCTAGGTCGAGAATGGAATAACAAACTGTTTTTCTGTGTCAAATAGTTCCCGCCAGTTGGAGATAGTACGACGTCGAGATCTGCCGGGAATGTATTCTCTGCTCCTTGGCTACATAAATAAAATACTAGAAGCCCGTCAGCAACCCCTGACGATTTTGAAGAGCTTAAAGAGCAAGAAGGGAATCTGCCGTATTATTTGGTTGTGATATAATGGGCGGCAAAGATTCAGGAGTGGAAGACATCAGTGCTTGGCTTGTTTGTCATATTTGCCATATCTATTTCTTTATCATTGAACAACGATTTCACTAAGAAGTCCGTTACAATCCACTTGATGATTGACTTTCTCAGCCCAACATAACTGATTAATGTTAATATACTTCCTTTTTCTTGCTTCATGCAAAGATTGACTTACCTTGCCAACCCCAGTCCTTCATGACGGTCATCCAATGTATTTCGCTCTTGACTGTCGAGTACGAAGGGCTAGAGGAAACCGTTTCAACACGAGTTGCTTTAGCTGACTTGTCATGCCTTTTCCAAGCCTCTGCTGTAATCTCCAAACATCTGTTGACAAGTCCCGAAGTGAGTCGAGAACCGAGAACTCGCCACCTGTCAGAGACCCAAGTCCGATCCTCCATCTCGGTAGCCTCACAACCCGCGATCATAAGCGGCATTACGGGAAATATGGCTGCATGAGAGTCTACCGGGACAGTTGCTATAAGGGTTAGGACCTTTCTGGCCATGTCTTGTAACGAAACTTGTGTCGGAAGCTCTGGCACTGCCTGGTGGAGAAACAGCAAGGTTGCCCATTTGTACGCATTAGCTGTTTGTATCAGATCAATCGTGCTTGAAGATAGTTGAGTCTCCTGGGGTTCTTCATCCAATTCAGTGGAGGGCTCCCATCGCTCAATCGAAGTTCTTAGACGGACTGCCTCGGAGACAATTGCTGGCGAGTTGAGCTTTTCCTGCCTTCGCCGAACGCGGTTGACTAGATCAGCCACGCTGCCGAGAAGAGGGAATAGTGGCCTAGCGCATCCCATGAGAGGATCTACCGTGGATCCTAAAGATATGGAGCTGAATAAGCTGCAATCCGACATGAGCGGTAAATCCATGACGTATCCGTCATGGCACGTAATGCGCGTTATGGTATCCATATATATCCAGGTATTTGAGAGGAAGCCTAAGCCGCTCAGTTCGTCTCTGGGACGCTGAGAAGACTGATGTTCTATTAGCGCCTTTCGAAGAAGCTCGGCTCCTTTCCTTATGTAACTCGTGGTAGTAGAAGACCGAGGGTGGCACCAGGCCTGAGCTAGACTCACGGCCAGCGCCGTGCTGATGGTTGCCTCGGGTTTACAATCGCTAGATTCCATGACTGCGAGCTGTTGGACTGCATAGTTGAGGTGTCTTAGCCCTATGGCGCGATGTTGAGGGAGATCATTGAATCCCTGGAAGCATGTCATGGCAGCAAGTGCGTGATAAAGTGCAGTGTGCTCCTTGGCCATAGGCCAGACGATCTTTCGCCATGGATTCCCGGTTGAACTGTCTTTGATACATAAAACCTCGCATATGCGACGATCAAAAAGAACAGAGATGTTCTCTGGAGAGTCGCTATCGAGCTGAGGAACTCTGTAAAGAGGCGACCTGGGATGAGTCTTTGAACTTGATGGAGAGTGCTCATCTTCTTCAATACCCACTTCTCCAAGCTCGTCATCTCTACAAAAGTCCTGAAGTTCTGGTGTTACTTCAACAAATTGTGAAGTACGCAAACCTGGCGATAGGGAGATATTATCATTTAGTAGGTTGACACACGGAAACGGTGCCTGTTCAGTGTTCAGTGATCCCGTTATGATACCGCCAGGCATTGCTGGGCAATCTGGTGGTGAGGTATCGTGATTGACTGGTGGAGCATCGAAGGAATCGAGACCAGCAAGGATGTTGTAGAGGTCGTCTAGGTCTTCGGATATATCGAAGGACATCTCCAATGAGAGGTCATTGATCTGGGGACCATCGAAGGTGGTTCCATAGTCAACAAACTCGCATCGAGACCCTAGGTCAACAGGAGTCTGGGCTGTATGGGATTGCGAGAAGACGGGATCTCGTGGCGGAAATTCGGACTGGTTCAGTAGATCCCTCGGGACGCCATAGTTATCAGACTCACGTCTGACGGGGAGTTCGGGTTCGCCTGACTGGAAAGCTCGGAATCCGATATGAGTCCGGTCCGACCTGGGTTGTCCTCTCCTGCTATCTAAATAAAAGTCTCAGCATCTTCCCATGAGCCTGTAAAGGATCAGGTGTCCTACTATTCCCTGACGATATACTGTTTGCCTCGGGCTTCTCGAATTCTCTCCACCTAAACTCTGCTTGATAGCCACCACATGCTGTTTTCCGACGAAGGCATTGGGAACAAGAAGGCTTTTTCTCATCACATTTCCTTCTTCTTGCTTTGCATGTGACGCACCCTGGACTGAATATTAGCTCTTTCCTCCATCTAGTTTCATTTGACACTGAAGATGGGTTTCTGCACAACCATTTCGGCTTTTCTTGTTCGGTGCTCGTTTTTGCGGCGCTGTATGCCCCTGTTTTCCTGGGGAGGCTGGTAATAGATGGCGGAGCTGAGATGTCTCGGGGGGCGTCATGTTTAGGTTTTCGCAGGTACTTTAAACATGTCTGTATAGCTATTTGCTTCACGCAGAGTCACTCGTTCTGGCGGCTTGCTTGGTTTCTCAGGGTTAGATGTTGTGCAATGTTTCTCTTGTGTTCGAGGAGACGGGGACTTCGATCACTAACTAGACATCAAGACCAGAGAGTAGATAAGAAAGCGGGGGAATGTGGTGACTATCTACAATAGGTCAATGTGGGCTGAAGAGGCCTTTTCTGGACTAGTCTTGACTCTTCTACCACCAATCAGACACAATCGATTAGCTAAGGGCACGTCTAGGCCCTCAGGCGTAAAACTGGGGAGAATATCCCATGCATGTGTTCTATAATCTCTAACATGTTGGTAGGGGATTTCTCTGCTATAGCGGTCGAAATGAGTCTCATCGTAGGGATTTCATCGGATACCAAGCTCTGTACCACTACGGTCACTCGAGTAGCAACCAGATTGTCTAATTAATCCACTGCATAGCATGCAAGCTTCTCCTGCACAATAGACGGACTGCAGGCAGGGGGCAGGGTCAAAATCAGACCTTCTACTTAATGATCTACATTGCTGTATTTTCTTATGATCATGACTTCAGTTACCCTACACGATTGCAACAAGCTCACGAACAAAAGCTGTTAATTGTATCTATGCGCTATCGAAGTCTTGTTGGGACAGTGCTAGATAACCCCTCCAGCAGTTGCTAAGCTGACCTTTGGATTTAGGCTCGAATCCAACACTTTCTGCTCGTCATTTGCTGTTGTCTCCTTATTGAACTCGGCCAGGCACATTTCGAAAACCCGCTTCTGATAATCTAACAACCAACACATGTCAGTACTGATAATAAAATTTGAGGTGTCATAATATGTCCCACTTACGGATGACGCCATTTTCCTTGTTTGGATTCAGTATGCCCTCAGTATAAATCCCCACTTTCAGGTTCATCTGAGCCATTTCGCAAAGATCGTTATCTTCCGTTGCGACAGTTCGGGCGAATTTGTAATAATTATTGAAATCCTCCGTTTCGACAGGTGACTTGTGATAGTAGTCGAACTGCATAATAGTTTGAGACGGATCATCTGTCGGCCAGGTACGGAACGAGGAGATACCACCACCGTACAAGTTCAATGTGGAGTTGGGGAAGAAGTAAAGAAAGAGACCATCACTTGGACTGTCGCGTTTGCAATCTGCTTCTGCTAGGTGACGTGAGAAGTTCTGTTCGTTAAGCACCTTGTATGTAGTCGGCGCATAAACCTTGGAGAATGATGGGTGCGCAAAGGAGCAGTGAAGGCATTCTTGGAACCCATCGATAAGAGTCTTCCAATTATACTTGCCGGTATATTTGAGGCTTTTTCTAAAGGGAAACGCGGTGAAGTCAACTGTAGAAATGAGCTCTTCAAGACCGGGAAAGTATTCGTTGAACTCAGGCGTCGAATTGGAGAAAGCTATAAAGACGAGGCCGGTCCGGGTGATATGGCGACGCATTTGAGTGCCCTGAGAGCGTTAGAGTTCAAGTTGAAGTTATAGCTACCATCTCTTACGTCACTTGTGAGAACCTGAATGCTCTCCCAGTCTTCTGACTCGCGTCGAACAGTAAATTTGAACTGCCCCATGTCATAAAAACAGTCCTCGCCATCAGCGGACCATCGTGTGACAACACCGAGATAAATCCAGGTCTAGAACACATTAGTAGCCGCCCCGGTAGATTGATCACGTACGGCCATACCTTGTCGAATATAGCACGCCTTTCTAGGCCAGCAATTGCCTTATTGGTATACCATGAGGTAGGGAGTGTGTTTGGACAAGACATGTTTAATCGACAACTATGATACGGCGCATAAATTAACGTATCTTGAAAGCCTCTGAGTTGATGAGGCTTTGAGATGTGGACTTCCGAATGGTTAGATATGTATCCATATCTCGACAAATTGAGTGCATGTATCGAAGTCATGGTCTTGCATTCATTCCCAGCTCTGCTAGCCTCAAGCAGCGGATCGTGTTCTTGACCTCGATTAGGAAAAGCGATCCGACGCTACTGACCAATGATATGTCTGAGCATCAGCTCCCGCGACTCCGAGCTGGGCGACCCCGCCTTTATTTGTGATTGTTCTCGGCGATTGTTCTCTGTGTGATTAACAATCTGTTGAGAATTGAATGAATCAATAAGCTGAGAGTTATTCAAAAGGTAGAAGCCATGGCAGCACCTTAACATGGATAAATTATTAGTCATGTCCTATCGTTATTGCCAGTCTGCTCGTACCTCAATGATATCTCTTCCCGCGTTACTCTTCACCATCGACAAACGTCTTGTGTCCCATTCACGATTAAAACCTCAAGTATCCTACAATTTGGAGGCGGGGGGCTAGGTGGCATTGCTTTAGGTCTCGAAGGCACTTTAAGGGTAAATATCGTCATTACTACTAATAATATGCCTGGGCTTGGCCACAGCATGGGGGATTTAATTACGCCCACGGTTCCACCGGACATTTCTGTTATTGTCCTCATTGGGACTGGATTGGAGGGGAAAAAGTTGAGCGGTATCTTAGCAATATCGTCCTATCTGGCACCGGCTTTGCCGGTTTCCGCGAGACAAGAGCAAGCTGGATCCAGCATACGAGCCACGATCATTTCCTCGTTGGCGCCTTTCCGAGTCCAGAGGTCAAGATCTTATGCCGGTATTTTAATTATAAACCATCTTGCTACCTACCATGCCAGATCCCCAGAGTTATCAAGCCCTTCCAAAGCCATACATACTGTAAAGATATATTAGTCATGCTCACTTTCATCTTTTGTAGAGACTTAGTAATATCAAACTTACTCCCTTCAGCTTTTGTATAGCCATTACTTCGACACTGATTGACTGTAGCTGGCTTAATCTCTGCTCCTTCGATCTTTTCTCTTTCGGCGTGCTTATCCACCATATCAGCCAACGTAGCATGCTCATCTGCACATGTTTAGTCTTCTATAGTTACCAAGCGAAAGCGCGCGACCTACCTCCGCCATGATATAATGAATGGCCAGAGCTTGTGAGTTTTTCATACACCTCTTCATGTCTTTTAACGATTGAATTGATCTCAACCTCCAGATCGGGCTTCAAACGTTTCTCAAAGTCAGAGCTATCTTGCTTTGACTTTGAGTACACGTCGCATCGTACGGTGGTTTGTCTAACAGATTCCGGAGAATATGTGAGCTGGTACCAGATGGGACTTCCCCTCTGTGAATAAATGGTGGTGAGAGGGCTGAATCGAAGCTGTCCTGCCGCAGAAGGGTCAAACAAGCGCGACAAAGAACTTTTATAGTGGGCAGACGATATTTCCCGATCGAATCCACCCCCTAGACCTCTGTAAGCATGCGTTGCATGTGATGCTAGGAAACATAGACACTTACCGGCAACCTTCCAGTTGAACTTCCCCTTTACTTCCCAAGATCCAAGATATTGTTGGGTCTGGTCAGTGGCTGCTGGCCTTCCAATAGCCTTCGCTGTATCTAGCTTGGTATCGCCTGCTTCTGCGCTACTGTTCAAATTGATGTGTAAAAATCCATCATCATCCATCTTGGTGTGAACAGGAAAAAGACCATTTTGGCTCTTATCAAAACCAATCACATCTTCAAATTGGGGAGCCTTCGTCAGTTCCCCTTTGTTATTATAACTCCACCCATGATACTTGCAGCCAAGTATAGATGCTGAGCCAAAAGCCTTTTTAGTAACTGGAAATGCGCGGTGCCGACAGACGTTATGAAATGCTCGCACCACATCGTCCTTGCCTAGCATAAGGAGGAGTCTAAAGCCGGCAATTTCAAATGCGATATAGTCGCCAGCCTTTGAGAACCGACTGCGATGACTGACGCAAACCCAGCTCTACTTTGTCAAATTAAACTCAGCATATGTAGTCCGAGGACATACCTGGCTGAAGATAGCTCGCTGTTCAAGACTGAACCGTTTGGCATCGGTCCACCATCCTTTCGGTGGCTTGAACGACCTAGCAGAGACTTGGTCTACTCGGGACTTAGCGAATAGAAATGCTTCAATTAATAAGAATAGAAGCAGCGCTAAAGTGAAAAGAATTGCAGAAAGCATGTAAGGGGACACATCATTGAGCCTAAACATGGCTTGGGAGGCTTGTAAAGCTGGACAGTGTCGTGGGGTCAAGGAGATGATAGTTACTTAGAGTAGATACTGGTTTATTAATTGTCCGATTTTATGCGAACTATCGTATTTCTTCTCACATTCGACTCAAGATACGCTCTTTTCTATACTTATTATGGTTATCATATGAGCAATCCACTTGGTTGGTCAGCCGATAAGATCTACTTCTGGATATCCTATCCCCTGCAAAATACAAAGTGACGACCCTTGGGTGTAAGACCGTCATTGCCAATAGTCTTTCGTGCTCAGGTGGGTACAACTTACCTAGAACGATATGGGAGAGTGGTGTTCTCATGATAACACTACTGACTGTAGCGTTGACCAATTACAAGCGTTGAAATGAGGGGATTCACTTTCCTAAAGCGGATTTATTAAACGCGACAGCCATTATTGGCCACATATGCCTGGTTTCATGTCCTCAAAGAAGTTAAAAGGGTAGTTAAGACTTAATGCAGCTATTCTGTTTGGGGAATTACAGTATCAAGAGCCGTATTGTCATTACCATGCCCGAAAGCAACAAGAGCTATAGGGGTGGGGTCAGCCCTCGACGGAAGCCAAAGAAAACCTTTACTAGAGCAAGGAATTCAAGGCATTTATAGCAGCGCTGCACTCAACCTTGACATCATCATCCACTTCGGTAAGCTTCTCCCAGTTCCCTTCCAGATATTCCTTAAGGGAGCGCCTGATAACCGCACTCGAAAGCGCAGATAATGCCTTTTGGATAGCTTTGTTGACAATGTCCATGCTGTAGTTCATGAAATTGGCGGCTTCACTTTGCTGAGCAGGAGGGAGGGCACTGATAAATTTGACGGCCTCATCCGAAGAATTCGTGAATCGTTTGTGAAAGCTGTGGTTGGCGGTCCAATAAGCACTCTCCATGGCAGGACCCCAGACGTCTTTGTTAGGTTGCGTACCCTTCAAGCGTTGAATGGTATCGATGCATGCCCCACTAGCAGTCTGCAAGTGTTGGACGGTAGCTACGTTGATGGCGATAAGCTGATTTTTGACATTATCTTCCGGTGGATAATCATCATGATGCATTGGCACCTCGATTTTAGAGGTCTCCAAAGCGACTGGAAAGTGCATTGGGATCGTGTTGAGACTTGGAACAGAGAGCGCCATATCATCACGGAGTTTCTGCTCCCAAGCGGGTACAGTTGCACTTGTTGAAGACATGATGATGTTATGGTCGAAGTTGATGGTTTGAAGACTCTTGAGTTTTTGAGAGAAATATATAGAGTAATGGGCAACCTTGGGAATATATACCTCATATTTTCCGCAAGTTCGATACCGGGTTTTAGCTAGTGCAAACATCTCTCAGCTCCTATTGGCTAGCCAGATTCTCTGCCCTGATTTCAGCTTTCAGCTACAAGCCTCTACTGTAAAAAACAAGTCTCTATTGGCTAGCCGAGCGGGACTATTGGCTTCAGTCAGCAAAAGTCAGCCTTTAAAGGCTTCTCATTTTGTTAGTACCAATGGACCAAGCTCCTCAATCACGAGCAAGCACAGAGAAAAAAGAGTTCATCAGCAAAATCTTATTATACTATCGCCCTTCCAAATATATTATGTAAATATTCCGCCCCCATCCTCCACCTGTCCAGTCCCTTGTGTCGATGTTCCAGTCTTTCTTGGAAAGTTCGCGTAACCAATCATTATCAGTTTATCGTTTAGGCAGAGAAGCGAGTGGCACGGCGGTTGTTGCGAGTGCCAGCGTCAGTCTCATCCTCTTCATCCTCGTCTTCATCATCATTGCCATTATCATTGGCGTTACCATTGTTGCTGCCGTTTGCGTTGCCGTTGGCACCGCCAGTGGTGGTGTTGTCAGTGGTGTCGTTAGTAGTATCGTTGGCGGCGTCGTTAGCGTTGTCATTCGCATTGCCAGTACCAGCGTTGCCCGTGTTTCCAGTTTCAGTAGCATTTCCAGCATTTCCGGCATTGCCTCCATTGCCCTGAGCCATCTGGACCGGGATCACACCACCAAATGGGCCAGCGCGAGCTGGGTTCTGACAGCGGACAAGACAGACATTATCCTCGCCTGCAACTGTTCCAGTACAGTTCTGCCCGGCAGGAATAGAAGCAACAAGAGGAAAGTCTCCCATCTCGCCGTCCCGGTTGCGACCCCGGTCATTACCGGCGACATTAGTCGTCACCTGAATATTCTCCCAGGTTGTACCGGTGCCGTCGGCATTGATCATGCACGTGTACGGACCAGCACCGTCTGAGTTGACCTGATGAACCGTCATCTCAAGGCTACCACCGGGGTTCACCTGAGGGAGCTCCGATCCTGAATTGGGTGTTAGTTTGTGAAATCATTATCATCGTCAAGGCGGATAGCTCACCTGTCTCTTCCATGATGTCCAAAGTTCCTTGCTCGATGTTGTTATCACCGGCAGACAAGGTTTCTCCGACAGTATCAGCGGAGCTGCCTCGGAAGCGGGTTGCATCTTGCTGGAACGGGCGTCTTCGAGTTCCGTCTCGAGGAGTTGAGGTATCGACACCAAGGGCCATGCCAGAGCCACCAGCATCACCGACGGCATTGGTGATAACACTGTGGGCTGAGACTGCTGCGAGATCGGCAGCGACGAAAAGGGCCATGAGGAGGTTCTTGATAGGAGCCATTGTGAAAGTGGGATTACTGTGAATAAGACTGAGAACAAAGTTGGACAAAAGATGAGGAGTGAACTAGTCAGAGAGACCGAAAATAGAGACCTGACCGGCAGGAGAGAAGTAATTAAAAAGGAAGAAGATGATGCTGATGCTGATTGTTGATGCTGATGTTTAGAACAATGAAGGGAAGATGTGAAGACTTATATAGAAAAGTCAACGAGTCTGTTTCCTCTTACGACCTTCTTAACAAACACAGGTATCACCACCAAAGAAGCAGCCAAGTAAAACACAAGACACTCTCGAGACATTCAACAGCTTCACGATAGTTCCTCAAAATGTGTCAAACATCACCAGACAAACATATCACGCACCGCACGGCTTCTTCACCTACGCTTTGACCCTTGGCCGCCCAGCCAAGACCCGGAATCCTCATCTCCCGAAGAACACAGCCACTCTGTCAAACAAAACGTCAAACAGCCATTGCGATTTGCTCATTAACCATAAAACGCTTGCACTTAAAACACAGAAACTGCTTCTGAGCTACGGACACGGGCCATGATCGGCAAACAGGTCGGCGAGAGCGGCACGTTTGTAACTGATTCCAAGACCTCGTCTATCTTCTGAGGAGCCAATCGTATCTCTGCGTCGTCAAGTTCCGAGATCTGTGGAGGTCCTAGCCAATTGTCTGTCGGGGATTGTGTTTTGGGGGAGAGACGTCGCAGGTGGTGTTTCAGGGGAGAGGGCTGAGCACACGGCCAAGGGAAGGGCAAAACGGATATGGTGAAGATTCAAAACTGTTTGGCTATATCTAAGCTAAATATTATGTCTATTTTTTGAAAAGAGTTGCACGTGAAGGCGGCCGAAGGGTTGTGGAATGGGAATGACCCTTGTTGGGGTTTGTTCCCGGCCGAAACCCCGATGGTTACTTTGTATACTAAGAAATCTGGCATATCTCGGATGTAATTCTGAAATCCTGTTTTATGTACTGACTTTGATATTTCCGAAAGGACATTTTACTTCTTTTTTTCTTTAATACAAATGAGAATTCTATGTTGCTTCGATTCAAATCGCAAGAGATCTGGGAGAAAGCAACTCGCTTAACTACAGCGTGTACCCGCCATAGTTATAGGGCATTTATAGCGAACCAAGGAACAAAATACAGCGACATTTTTCGCATTGGCTCAGCTGGATTACATAGGCCCAGCCGGCACTTGTTTTCTTGGCTTCATTCTGACCTTGGCGAACAAGTATTTCAACTCGGATGATCGTTCTCCGACATCAGTGCCGAGATGCGCAAAAGAGGAGCTACTAAGACTAGAAGCGATGTTGCAGAACTGCACAAGGTACTGAAACAAACAAACAAAGCAGTGCCATTTCCAACAGGGCGTCAGATTCTACAGCTGCAGCAAGATTGGCTTAGTTGTTGACGTCCGACGCTCTGCTGCGACCTAGGACTCATGCGTCCTTCGCCCATGACTCCCATTCAAAAGAAGCAAGCATAAACGGACCGACGCCATTTTGCCCATTCTCCAGCTTTGGTCTGCTGACGTAGTACTATTACTGTAAGTACATGATCATCGACGTTGAAAACAATGTACTCACTTCAAATGTGACATTCGAACTGGTCAAACCACATTCAGCGACCGTGCTGTTCAGCACCAACGATCCATCTTCACCTTGAGTCACAAAGTTGTCAATCAAGCTTGTGAACGCATCCTTAGCAGTTTCGAGATACTCATCCGAGTCAAGGTATCCCAAGTCCACAGCCTTCAGTAAACCCCAGGTAAACATGGAAGAACCGCTACTCTCAATAAAGTTTCCCTCGCGTTCAGGGTAAGGCTCATTCATGACTTGCCACCAGCTGCCAAGATCTGAATCGCGCGAGTCTTTAAGACCCTTTGCAAGAGATCCAAGGTATCCGAGCAGCTGGTCATATCCGGGATGCGACGTGGGGAAGTACTGCAATACTTCAACGAGGGCCATGAAGTACCAGCCAAGAGCACGTCCCCATACGTTGGGTGCCCGGCCTGTTTCTGGGTCGGCCCATGACGCTTCACCTTCGACCCATCCATGCACGTGAAGGCCAGTTGTCTCATTGATGGTGTTCTCGTGTATGAGCTCGTACTGTAAAAGGATGTCGTCCCAAGCTGTGTTGTTGTCCGAGTCATAGAGATACGTCCATCTGGCATAGAATGAATCAGCCATGTAGATACCATCTAGCCACATTTGATTGCGGAAGAATTGCTGGTGCCTATGAGCTGTCGATTAATTGTCAGGCGATAGTAGTTTAACATATCTTGCTTACCAGAAGCCCCCGGAGGGGGTGCGAGGATAAGAGTCCAGCATACGTCTGATCGTATTGGCAGCCGTCTCGTACTTTGACTCCCCAGTTTGGTTAAAAAGGTACAGATAGTTGTGCCCCATTCGATACTCGTCAAGGATGTACCGCGATGTATTGAGGCCTTTGATAGACCCATCCTCTTGAACAACGGGGCCGTCGATCTGGCCGATGTACCAGTCCAGATATTTCTGATCACCAGTAAGCTCGTAAGCCTTTTCGAATCCGAGATAAAGAACGGCATCTTGATATCCAAGGTCCGGCTCGACGCCCTTTGCGATCATGGTATCTGCCATCTCTGTCAGATAGGCTAGCCCATAGTCGACTCCGATAAGCATGACAGCCAGGAAACATGTAAAAGGCCACAACATCTTGAAAATAATAAGTATCTGTAATATTTCCAATTAAATTGTTGCCTAGAAAAGTTTGTTTTAATGCAGCAAAGGAGGCTCTCTAACTAAAAAAAGATCGACTATCTCCATCAAGAACAGCCTCACTGCTCATATAGCAGCAAGACTGTGTCACCGAGAAGGTAGGTATCAGTAGCCACACGTCATATTGTTGGTCACTTGAGAGATTTATTTGACTATGCGCTTGTGATCAACTGTGGTTTCAGCAAGCCTTGTTTCTTGATGCTTTGTGAGGTCACTAATGAGGGGAGACATTATGCAGCGGGTTGCAATGCATCATCGTGCCAATGAGATTCAAGCAATTAAACCGGGAATAAACCATTATGCATAAAACCATGAAATATACTTCCAGCATTAAGATTATTCCCTGGTCAATGTTGGCAGATGTTAAGGGAATCTTGCATTAGCTGATGTTATGAGTCAAACTTGTGACGTAATAGGTTCTTTAGGGTAACCAGTGAGAATATTATTATTCACGATAATACATCATTGTCGCTGTAAAAATCAATTCTCATTTCTCTTGCTGCGTCAGCTGTTGATATCAAGATGGTCAGGATGGGAGCGGTTGGAATGCGCATGGTTTTAGTAGTTGTGTGGGTGGTTATCAATCACGAGATGATACAGAAGAGATGTTAATTGGGACGACTAGTGACCTACAGATGAGGGTTGATTTATGGTGGGATGGAGATCATTTACGGGGTTTGTTTCTTGGCGGTAAAAGCCCCAGTGTCGTTTTTATGCATCTTGACTCTTGTGACCTGTCCATATTCAGCGGCTTTTGCTCGCAAGAGACCAAGGATGTAATCACCGCATCGACATAAGGTTATGATACATGCGCGAGTAATCACAATCATTGAAGCGAGATAGGTCTCAAGAAACTCGCCTCACAGAAAATAATTTCCGATACGAGTTCAGTTCGCCAGTCTCGACTGGGCGACCTGCATACATGAGGGGGATGCCCCGTTGATCAGACGTTACATATCCCCTCCCATCCCAATCTGGAAACTCGGAACCAGCGTCGAACTGGTATCCCCAATTCGTTTATCGGTACTCATTACCACAATCGCCCATTGTCTCAAACATCTCGGCTCTGTTACTCCGGTCCAAGACCTCTTCAATCAGCCTGCGGTCATCATCATCCAACCTCCAGCCGAGAGTAGCAGCATTGTCACTTGTATGCTCACTCATGCCAATCCTTGCGCCAATAATTACTGCTCCGACATAGGGAAAGTCTAGGACCCAACGCGTAGCTATGTTGGAGATGTTGACTTTGTACTTTGTCGCAATTGTGCCAAGGACGCTGAGCAGCTCTTGGAAGAGATCCCAGCCGCCCCAGCTACATATCATTCCGTAGTACTTTACACTTGTTGTTAGTATAATGACAAACAGACGGGGCGTGCTTCGCTTACCTTTCTCTGGCTAGGAGTGATGTTGGTGTCGTAGACATCGGGTTCAGGCTGATTGAGCCACTTGTCTGCGATGAATCCGCCGCACTGAGGAATTGATCTGTTAATGGTTGCACAGCGATTGTATCAAGGGAGACTCACCAAAGTTCCATATGTCAACAGCTTGATGCCATGTCTGGAGCATGCGTCTGCCATCTTCATAGTAGGCCTCGAGTCAATTAGTGAGAACTGCATCTAGTCAGTAACGGCTCCATCAGTGATTGCTGAAGTACCAACCTGGACTTGGTTCGTATATATTTTGACACCGCTTTCAACAACTCGCTCAAGATGTTCTGTATCAAAGTTACACAACCCGATCCTAGCCACTCGATTGTCTTCTGCTAAATATTGTAGCGCGTCGATATACTGCGGGTTATCCCACTGGTACTCTGTCAGTAGCATTTCTTGTAACAAACGGTAATCATGACGTACAAGTTGCCAATGGAATTGAAGCAGATCGATTACCTCTTGCTGTAATCTGTTGCATCTCTCGCTGACGTTGGCTTGTACTGCCTCTCGGGAAACAGTCATTGGATGAAACACGCAGTACTTTGTCGCAGTAAACATTGCGTCCTTATGGGGATACATCGATCGAAAACGGCCCTGTACCCTAGTTAGTCAACCGTAAAGACCTCGCAATTTCGCGCAATTACATAGAGAACTTCAGCGTCACCATAGTGGTCCGCCATGTCGAACGCAGTAAATCCATTCTGGACATGCGTTGAGAATCCTTCAATAATTTTAGACATTTGTGCAGAACCCCAAGCTGGACTTGACATCTGCCATAGGCCTGAGAAAATGCGAGGCAGTCTTCTATCACCGAGTTGAAAGGTTTCCTTGGCTAGCGGAGGCCGTGCCATGTCTGAAGGTACCTTGCTCAATCTTGTTTCTGGCGAGTCCGGCAAAGCAATACCCAGGATATTTGCCGTTGTGAGCATTCCCCTTCCGTAGGGAAAGTCTATGCCGGAGCCCTTCAGGGTCTCTTGACACTTAGCAAGAGACTCAAACAGTCCTTGAATGATATTCTGTTCTCTTGAAGAAAGCGCTCGTACCCCGGAGCTGACAGCAAGTTTCTTCGTCACGGCTGTCATGGCCTGGACTAAATCGCCATCCAGAGAAGCTAGGAGTGAAGCAACACTCTGATTCTCTGTTTCTGGTGACTCAAGAGCGATGTGAACACCGCGAACAACTATTTTGTCGAGAATGCAAACGCCATCAAACGCTTGCCCAGACCCAAGCATACAGCGAGCTATCTTCTGGGCCTTGTCCAATCCTCCAACATCAAGACTGGCAAACTGAGATTTTGACGACTTTGTCTGGGCCTGAGCAAGGTATTGTCGTGTTGCGTCTTCAAAGCTGTTGGTGATATTAGGGTGAGATGCCAGTAGTGAGCGGATGATAACTCTCAGACCGTCAGGTGGTAGGTTCGCTATAACGCTGTCCGTCATCATATTGACATGAGCGGTATTGCTACCGCCATTGCGAGAGACCGCCATAATGATTGACTGGTTCAAATTGACAAAACGCGAGAAAAGTGCGGCACTGTTTGAAAGTCGCTATGAGTCGTGGAGTTGGAGATAACGAAATTACTAGTCTTGATAAAGCCTGATATCAGTGCTTGAATATGATGACTGGGAATACCCCGCCGGTGTTCAAGGCAATCAATCATCGGCGTTCAAGATAGTGTCACCGGCGTTTTAGATAAGGCTTAGAATGCCGAGATAGCCGGCGTGATAACCAGTGAGCTCCTTATCGGCTACTCAACCAATCAGCACCGCCGGTCTTATCGAAAGTATCCTCTACGCTAATTACCCCAGATTTGGTGAGAAACACGCTTGATTGGGCAGGCAGCCTTGGTGACGATTCTTCAAGCAGGGCCATTCCAGAGCCAGGTGCAGAACCCAGCACGCATCAGCACCCTACCAATATGTCAAGCCCGTCTCTTCAGAGTGCTAATGCGTGTATACAATGTCGAAGAGTCAAGATGAAGTGCCGTCCCATGGGACAGGACACATCTAAATGTGAGCGTTGTACCCGAAAAGCCCTCGATTGTATCTTCAGGGAGCATCGTCGAGGCCGCAAGCCAGGTACAAAGTACGCAATCTAGCTTAGTTGTCTTGTAGTTCTTGTTGACATGACATAGAATCTCGAAAGTGAAGAAAGTCCCTGCCATCTCACCACAGTCGATTCCAAGCCTCGAGAGTCCAGCGGCAGCAGGGGCTCATATCTCAGAAACTGAGGACGATGCAAATAATCTACAGCCATCGGCGTTGCTCAATCATCAGGCTTTGGAGGGGAAATTCTCTCTTGGCAATATTCTTAATGCGGATCAAGAACCCGTACCGCGTCAAAGAAGCCGCGATGAGTCACTTGAGGATCCCATTGACCTTGGACTCATCACTCCATCTCTGGCGAAGTCTCTGTTTGATAGGTAAACAGAATCATCCATTTTCATGAAAGTGCATATCCTGACATCTAGGCAGCTTCATAACAGTTCTGAACCCATACATCAGCCAGCTTGATCCCCATCTCCATACATTTCCTTACGTTCGTTCAAAGTCTGCTTTTCTCCTCAGTTCCATGCTAGCCATGGCAGCAAAGGCCTTCAATCACGTCCTCTACATCAAGTTGTACGACCACGCCCAGGACCTCTTTTCCAATGTCTTCCGGAGAGGTAGTAAATCCGTCGAAATCGTGCAAGCAATCCTCATTCTTACGTATTGGAAGGAGCCTCAAGACACGAGAGTTTGGACCTCTGTTGGGTACGCAATCCGCATATGCATGGACTTGGGATGGCATAAGCTGGCTTATTCCCGTTCTTCAGCAGCCGCGACAGAGTCTGAGACCCAAAGGCGAGAGCGGCGGAATATTGAGAGGACATGGTATGTTCTCTTCGTTTACGATCGGAGGTATGATCCTTTTATCCTACCTCGAGATGTCGTGGCATTTCGACCTTTCGGCTACTGACCTTCTTAAAGTATCAGTCTACAGACTGGACGACCATGGATGATAGAATGCAGCGAGTTCATTGAGTCCATAGAAGACTGGTGCAATGACACTCTGACAATCGAAAATGATCAACTTCTGGGGGCTTTCACTACGTTGAGGCTTGTCACCTCTTCCGTATTTCCACTACTGGTCACTAAGTCGCGGCAGCGATCCCTATCACATAGTGAGAGTGCGCCGCTTGTCAGCCTGTTGGATGGCCGTATAGAGAGATGGGAGAAGAAGTGGACTGAAAAGATCACAGCGCAGACGGAACAATCCTGCCACGAGTTTCTTATCCGCTTCTACGGAACACACCTTCGCCTACAGCTTCATACCCTACCACTTCATGGCATTCTTGTGTCCGACAAATCGAATATCAACCACCATATCGACACAGTCTGGGTGGCATATAGCAGTGCCCTCAACATGCTGCAGCTAATATCACGCTTTTCAGAGCATGTCTGCTTCGCTCAAGACTCCATCCATGTGATGACAGCTTATAGTGCTGCATTTCTCGTCAAGGTTGGTCCACTTCTTCTGCTTGACTGGATGGTACTGACAGTTCTTCATTGTAGATCACTCTTGTATTTTTCGACTTCATATCTGGCCAGCTTGAGTCAACCTGTATAGAAGCTATACAGAAAGCTGCACAGGTCTTTTCCAACCAATCTGGATGCACAAGCTCTAGCTGTACCCTGCAAGCATCGTTTCTAGAAAGAGTCGCGATGAAGCTTGTAGAGAACCAAACAAGAAATAAGACATCCCAGGAAGGAAGACTTGCAGAGCCTGCGCCAAACATGATAGACCAGCTTGACATAAACGGAGGGCCCGGTGCAGACTCAGAAGGCAGCTCATCCTCCCGACGTCCTCCCGACCTAGCAACCTTAGATATATCCTTTTTAGCTCAGGAAAACTTGGACTTCCCTTTCGAGTGTGACGATATGTGGGCAGAAATGTTTGGAATGAACCCTCAAGATGTTACATTCTTCCCACAAACAGATTAATAAATATTATACAACCGATTGATGTCCCTCCTTATGACGCTGAGTTCCCACTCAATGGAACCACAGTAGTCTCGGCATGGCTGAACTTCCGAATCCCTTCCTTTACTATTTTCAGCTGCGAGGGACAATTGGGATCAGGGCAAGCGATCAGTGCATCTGTAGTCATCCAGTCGTTAGGTGATGTCACTCTCTGCTTGGCTGGTAGAAGGGGAAGGACGGATGCTTGTTCCAATCAGTTACAATTCCAATAAGCAGAGTACTTTTCATCTTACCAAGACTATAGATACTTATCCCCTGGTCTGGTGGAAGATAAAGCATTTCGCCTTTGAGCGTGAAGTAGTCTCCTTCTTTCGCTCCACACATAATCTTTTTGCCAGGCGGGCAAATGACCTCGACTCTCAAGTCAAACAGCTCAAAGGAGTCATCATGTGTAAGGTTAACGTTAGTGGAAGCCATGGCTGATAAGAAAAGGAACTAAAATGAAACGGCCAAGTTGACATTCGTTTGCATCAGCACATGGCGACATTATAGTTAAGCTCTGGAATGGTCTAGGCTCTGAGGCGTCGCCGTTTATTGCCAATCCGGCGAGTTTCCCCACGTGTCTTTGCAACGGCGTTCTAAAACGCTCACCGGCGACTCAAGCTAAACCCCTGTTTCCCCTCATGTTAAGCGAGCACTGCATTGCGATAAGCCACTGGAGTCGGGGTCCATCATAAATAATGGAGAAGATCGGCCGACCCAGATAACATGACTTGAGTCACTGTGGCATTGAGAGAATATTATTATTGTTCCCCTCGATCAAGGGGTACAACTCAAGTCTCTTTGACTTTTCTTTGACTCGCATGCCCTGATTGACATCCAGTTTATGATCCTTCGACAGCGTGCAGACCATGGATAAAGACGAAAAGATTGTCTGCAGCGACATGCCGGCAGATGTCGAGATGGCCAGCGGAAACACAGAGGTCATCCCCTCCAGTGGCCTCAAGCGTGAACTAGGATCCCGACACATCAACATGATTGCTGTCGCTGGCATGATTGTAAGTTTCCCACTGCTGTACCTATGGCACCATTGACCCTGGTAGGGAACGGGACTCTTCCTCAGCTCTGGCCAAGTCATCGCGACAGCAGGCCCAGTTGGAGCTCTTCTCGCATATACACTCATGGGCTTCGTAACAGCAGGTGTTGCGTATACCACAGGCGAGATCACGGCGTTTATGCCATCGACTGGCGGTTTCGTTCGTCATGCGACTAAGTTTGTTGAGCCTGCACTTGGTGCTGCAACAGGCTGGAACTTCTGTAAGCTGCACGCTACTCATGGATGACTATTCCGATGTTCTAACTGGAGTAGGGTATACAATGGCAATCAACATGCCCGCCGAGATCAGCGCCGCTGCCACACTCGTCCAGTTCTGGAACACATCCATCAACCCTGGCGTCTGGATCACCATCTTCCTGCTCTTCATCATCGTCGCCAACCTTTGCGGAGCGAAACTCTACGGCGAATCTGAAGTTGTCTTCGCATCCCTCAAGATCATGCTCATTATCGGTCTCATCATTGGTGGACTAGTCATTGACCTTGGCGGAGCACCGAATCATGAACGGCTGGGTTTCCGGTACTGGATCCATCCAGGAGCGTTTAATACCTACATCAAAGAAGGTTCAGCTGGACGGTTCCTGGCATTCTGGAAAGCAATGCTTCCAGCTGCTTTTAGCTACGGTAATATTCAAGTTGTGGCTATCTCGGGCTCTGAAACACGCAACCCGAGAAAGCTCATCCCAGCTGCGACAAAGAAGACATTTTACCGTATCTTCTTCTTTTACTTCTGCAGCATCTTCATTGTTGGTCTTATTGTGTAAGTACTTGACGTGAACTGAGAGAATCACAAGCAGCTAATGATGACCTGTCAGACCATACAATGACCCAGCTCTCGGCGTTTCTACCGGAACCGCCTCACAATCTCCATTCGTCATTGCCTTCCAACGATCAGGCGTATCAGTCGTCCCCTCTATCATCAACGCTGTCGTGTGCACGTCAGCTATCAGCAGCGGATCTGCTTGCATCTTCATCGCCTCTCGAACTCTCTTTGGCCTGAGCTGTGATGGTCATGCCCCCAAATTCTTCCAACGTTGCAACAGATTCGGCACTCCTCACTATGCGGTTGGCATGAGCTGCCTCTTATCACCACTTGTATATTTGACAGTTGTGAACAACACTTCTGTGGTCTTCTCATGGTTTGTGAACATCACGACCGTTGCTGGCCTCATCGGCTGGGTAGTAATCCAGGTGACATATCTCCGTTTCTTTGCTGGTCTGAAGAAGCAGGGCTACAGTAGAGAAGGTATGCCCAAAGAATTATCCCCTTGAGAGTCTATCTAACGCGCCTAGATCTTCCCTACAAGAGTCCCTTCCAGCCATACGTGGCCTGGGCAACATTATTTGTGGTCTCACTAGTGATTCTGTTTTGTGGTACGTCATTGCTCTCCCTCACCTCCCCCCTTTTTTGAAGAGAAATTCTTTTGGCTAATTCTATCTCAGGATTTGACGTCTTCGTGAAGGGCCACTTCACTGCCCAGGGATTCATCACATGTTACATCAACATAGCCATCTTTGCTGGTACGTCTGAACTCGCCGCTATCACAGCTACAAGATAGGCTAACAAGACGACTCTAGTACTGTACACAATCTTCAAGATCCGGCTGAGGTCAAAGGTCATACCAACTTCACAGATTGAGTTCAGTAAAGAGTTTCGGTCAATTCGGGAAGAAAAGCAACAGGAGGAAGCTGGTCAACAGCATAAATAAATTGACATTCCATTTTTAATGAATAGATACCTCCAAGACATATAATACTCAAGGCTATCATCGGCTTTCAAGAAAGTGGCATCAGCGTTCTAGATAAACACGGGTTAGAACGCCGAGATAGCTAGGGCGGTAATCAGCTTATCGCTCATCAACAGCACCGCTCTTATCGGCAGTAGTCACCACGCTATCTAAACAAGTTTGGACAGGAACGGTTGATTGATAGGCTAAACTGCTACAGAAACAACCTCTGGCTGAGTGACGATTCTTCAACCAGGCTGGCTATCTATGTACGTTTATACTGGCTATAAGTTACCTGCCTCCTTCAGTTGTACTCGTAGTCCTTCCACCAATGAGCGAGATGGGCCCAGGGTTAATTGGCTGTTGATAGGGCTCATACTCCGTGGCGCCATGCTGCTCAGCTGCTCGAAGGGGGATACGTGAAGCTGACCGGTCGAGCTGATCGCTGGGAAGGGGGAATGCCGGATTGTTGCAGAATATCATCGTAAGGAGCTTGAAGGTCTTCGAGAGAGCTGTAATTCGTTATGTTGTAGACGTGATTGCCAAATCGGTCACTATTATCCAACTGAAGTGGACCGGGAGATGCAACGGCGATATTAGAAGCGGTGATGTTGCCAGTCGTGTAATTGTCTCTCTCGTTTGGCTGCCACCAATACCCGCCGCCTGAACCGCCACCATAGCCATTGCCCTTGACATTCACGACTGAATTTTGGATTTGGTATTCTCGAGAACCTTCGTCGTTGTAGTAGGCTGCGCAGAGAAAAGTTAGCAATAGGTTCCCAGAAAACACACATGGAATGTATTGGCGTGTCAAAGAAGAAGCGAAAAAGAACAAGACAAATAGCATCTAGGGCAATAGAAAAGAACTAACCTGTTCCACTGGACTGATCCGTATCGGTAAAAATACAATTACCAGTGATATAGGTGTCGGGACTCGCCGAAAGTGTATAGATGCCAGCTAAGTCTGTATGCATGCGTCCGAAATCATGGATAAGATTTTGCGCAATAAGGCCTTGCTTCATCACAGTCGGTGTGTCGTAAACTGGCTGGTAATTGTAAAGGCCCCGACTCTGGTACTCAGGAACACCACCTTTGTCATTAGTGCCCCATCCATAGCCCCAGGCAATACCACTATATGGTAGTGTCGATAGATCGTTGGAGGAAACCTCTGACCCGGTTGTGTATGTGACTAGAATTCCTGCAGCAGAAGTAATAGTCTGAGCAGTGTCTTTGATGATGTTTTCCGTCACAAGAATCTTCTGGTTAAGCATGCGCGGATCAGAAGGGTGATGCGCATCAGCCATGATTCCTCCGACTGTGATGGAATTCGCGCCAGTTTGAGTAAAGTACATGCCGCTGATCTCGATGTTTGACGCGCCCAGGCCTACACCGCTAACATGAGCGTTGGCATCATTTCCGATGCCAAAGCCGCCCATGATGGCAAGCATGCTGCCATTTGTGAATTTGATGTCAGACGCCGCGCTGACTTGCACAGATCCAGGTACTTGATACCAGAAGGGACGCGAGGCCTCGAACTCGGAGTAAGTTTTGTTGAGACCAATAAATCCTCCAGTTTGTTGGTCGGCGTAACCGAGGTCCGTAGACGGTAGATTCCAGGTGGTGTGCATATAGTTAAATCCCTGGAAAGTGATGGCGCTGACGGGGGCGCTGTAAGTACCAGCAACAATCAGCAGCTGCTCCAGTTTGCCCAAGACGATATAGTGATCACTCGGCTTGGTGCCAGCATCAGGTTTGTAGTAAACCTTGCCGGCATTTGAATCCAGGAAATACTCCCCAGCCTCGTCCAAGAAAGCGAGAACATTCTCGACATAGAAGCCTTTGTCCGCAAAAGGCTGTTTAATGGTGTCCCAACCCATGATGTTGTTTTGGAATGCGGGAGACGCCATCACAAGCGTTGAGCCATCAACATGGTCGATTGGAATGTAACGGTCTGTAAAGGAATTGATACCTCGTATCTCTCCAGTCTCTATCCCCTTGGTAGTAAGGAGGAAACTCGCGCTGCTGTCGCTGGAGATTTCGTATCCGTTGGTACCGACTGACAGGGCCTTACGGTCCAGCGACTGTCGGGCACGCTGGGCATGCTTCTGGTCAACATACAAATGTCTAGAGCGCAAGCCTTGAGGGACTTTTGCCGTCCAGATGCCCGAGGTTGTATTTTGCAGAGTCCATTTTTTGAGAGGGATACCCCCAGAGAGATTGACACCGCCGTTGGTGGTTTCCGCCTCCCAGATGATGCGATGTCCGTTGGACCCAGAGTCTGCCGATGTGAAGGTGAGAGGCGTATTAAGATAGTAAGTGCCTGCCGCAACGTGAACGGTCACGTCACTTGCCAACTTGCGATTGACTTTCCTCACTGCCTTCTGGGCTTGACCAAGGGTCGCAAAAGGAGCGGATATAGTGCCCGGTGCAGTGTCTTTACCTGTTGGCGACACATAAAAGCTTTGAGCGGCTTCCACGCCGAGCAAAAGGGGGAAAAAGAGAAAGAGGTTGAATCGCATCTTCGATTCCAGGAACAAGAAATGTCTGGTAAGAGTACTTTGTTTGTGAAATGTGCAGAAGTAATTGCTATGAATGATGCTGCACCATGGCCGGGTTTTATACAGTTTGCTTGTCACGCTCGGTGGTCAAGCATATCGAGTTACGAGGAGGGGGCTCACTCGGGCATGGTTGAGATTCAATCATTGTCAAAGCAAAGCCCATGACCACGAAAAGCCGGATGACAAGGCTGTACTTGGGTCTCCAGTCGTGTAGAGGGGGATCTATTGTCGGGTGCCTCGGCACCCCGCGTGGTCAGAACCTAATATCCGTACACAAACGCCACAACTAAAATGAGAAACTCGTGATTCCATGATCGCCAGAACTAGAACGAGGTAGGCTAGAATAGATAGGTGGATCAAATGCAAGCTACCCAAGCACGGTCTTGCAATGTATTGGTTACTCTTTGGAAATTTAAAAAAAGCCGACTCGTTCAACCGCCGGCATCAGACAGATTTGTATTCATCTGTTAAATAAATGATGCTATTTGGCTAAAGGTGATATTTAGCCTGAATTCATAGTAGTGACATTCCACTTACAGAGTATGTAACATCCCAGTCATAAAGAAAGACTTGGTCTAGAGAAGGGAAAGAGGTTCAACTAACTAATTGACAAATGTCCCGTCGGTTCATTACGCATTAGTTAGTAGTTTACCCGTGGCTCCTTAGTCATCGAGGCTGCGCGACCATATCTGTCTTGCACGTCTTGCGTTCATAGTGAACGAAACCGAGCCTCTCTTACCAACTAGGTACTGTTTTGTGCGTAGTCTGCTTGTCAAGATGAAGTTCACTCACGGCATCTGGGAAGACCGCCGCGATACCCTCATCTACAGTGCAACCGAGGTGGCACGCGTGACTCAACCTGACCCTGGTTCTATCAAAGCGCTGTGCGCCACTCGCCATGTTGCTCACCGTGGAAATACTTTGAACCGCCCGACGATCACCTTGAGCATGTCAGCAGCTGGACCCGGCATTATCTCATGTGTCGCGACACACTTCAAGGGCACGAGGAAATCTACAGAGCCCCGTTTCAGATTGTTTCCCCAAGGCGAGACACCGTGGGATTCCTTCGATGTAGCCGTTGGGAACGATAGTGGTCGCTCAACGCTCTCGAGCGGTGACCTGCAGGCTGTCCTGGACCACACAGCCTCTAACTTCTGCCTGGACTTCCAATCGACGGCTGGGGGGACAGATGCGGCCCGTGTAGGCTATCAAGGTCTACAGTATATTGTCGGTCCGCCAAATCAACTTGCACCGATCCCGTTGGAGGCCAGTACAAAGATTGCCGACTCGTATTACCGTTCCCAGCCGGGAGCAAGTGCGAAGCCCTACATGTCCGTTGCTTTTGATCTACAAGTGGGGGAGCTTGTGTACGGTCTCGGGGAGCGATTCGGACCGCTCAGTAAGAATGGGCAAAGCATTGATCTATGGAATGAGGATGCTGGAACGTGTACACCTCACAGTTCGTCATCGGATCCAGGCGTCTACTAAACCTTTACTGACGAGATGTTTTAGCGTACAAGAACATACCATTTTTTTGGACGAATCGAGGTTATGGGATCTTTTTTGATCATTCGGATGTTTTGTCGCTTGAAATCCAGACCGAAAGGCTGGGAAAGATCCAGACTTCAATCCAAGGCGAAGAGATTAGATGGTTCGTCATACACGGCCCAACACCGAAGGATGTAAGTCGCAAATGCACAATCTAGAGATCAAGAGACATAACTGACTTGAGTACAGATTCTCAAACGATACGCCACTCTGACGGGGCACCCGGCCCTCCCTCCAGCATGGTCTTTCGGGCTCTACCTCTCCACGTCGTTCATCACCGATTACAGTGAAGAGACTGTTACTCAACAGCTCGATGAAATGTCAAGTCACGGCATACCTCTGTCCGTGTTTCACTTTGACTGTTTCTGGATGCGCGAATACACTTGGACAAGTTTCAAGTTTGACCCGGTCAAATTTCCCGACGCTCAGAACTTCCTAGGAAACCTTCACCGGCGTGGTCTCAAGGTGTGCGTATGGATCAATCCATACATCGCGCAGGAATCCGAAGTCTTCGACGAGGCAATGGAACAGAACTACCTGATCAAGCGCCTGGATGATTCTGTCTGGCAAGGTGACAACTGGCAAGCCGGAATGGCTGTAGTAGACTTCACCAATCCTGCCGCTGTCCAGTGGTACAAGGATCACTTGAAAGTGCTTCTGAAGCTGGGAGTTGATACGTTCAAGACTGACTTTGGTGAGCGCATCCCGTGGGAGAACGTGCAGTTCCATAACGGCATGGATCCCCGACAAGGGCACAACTATTACGCTCTCCTGTACAATCAGACTGTGTTTGAGGCTATATGTGAGGAACGTGGTGTGGATGAGGCGGCTGTCTTTGCACGAGCTGCAACAGCCGGAGGACAGTGTTTCCCAGTTCATTGGGGAGGTGACTGTGAGTCGACCTGGTCTGGTATGATCCAGTCGCTACGAGGCGGTTTATCCCTCGGCATGTCAGGCTTTTCGTTCTGGTCGCACGACATAGCCGGTTTCATCGCCCAAGGCTTGTCCACTGACATCCCAGATCCCAGCATCTACAAGCGATGGGTGCAATTCGGGCTTTTATCGTCACACTCTCGCTTGCATGGCTCGCACACTTATCGAGTACCGTGGCTAGTAGACGAAGAGTCCGTCCGAGTGCTGGCCAAGTTTTCACGATTGAAAAATACTCTGATGCCATACATATTTTCCCAAGCCATCGATTGCTGCAATAGGGGTCTCCCGATGCTCCGGGCCATGGTCATCGAGTTCCCTGAAGACAGAACATGTGCGGCCCTCGACGAACAGTACATGTTTGGGAGCAGTCTCCTTGTGGCGCCTATTTTCAACGACAAAGGGACTGTCGAGTATTACGTACCTCAAGGAACTTGGATTGGCCTTCTTGACGGAAAGACTCGTGTTGGCCCAGCATGGATTAGTGAAACGTTTGACAATTTTCACCTTCCTGTGCTGGTTCGGGAAGGCCACGCCATCTTGTTGGGAACAGGTGATCGTCCCGATTACGACTGGCCCAGTCATTTAACAGCTCTTGCTATTGGTAAGTTGCCAGCGGACGTGGTAGTGGAGGTGCCTGTTCCCTCGGCGTCTTCTGTAGGCACAATTGACAGTGTCTTGAAAGTCTCAGTTTCTGGGCGAGGCGACACCCAACTAGACACTGACGGGACTGGTGGCGCACCTTGGGTTCTTGTCCTTGGACCTGATTCCCACTTGTGATGGAATAGCGCCTTAGTTTAGCAAACTTGGGCTTCGAGGCCAGCGACAGGCTGGCCTATTTCTTAGCAATCGCAATCTGATTAGTTTCGCCTTCTCCTCCCTTTGAGATACTGTATTGGAATGCCTGATGCCCCATGTGCAAACAGTACACGCTTCTCCGCGCATGGCTTATAATGTGCAGCTTGCAGGACTTGACTTTGGGCACAGCTTAAGCCTCTTGTAAAGACTTACCTAGCATGCTATACTCTAATTACTCATATAACAGCATATAAATTATTTTATTAGATGCTAAGAATAATAGTTAGTCTAATAGTAAGTCAGCATGTTAGAGAGCGATTGACTTAGGAGTAATGAAGTTAGTATTAAGGCTAAATGGATTTTAATACTCAATAATATCACTTGCAATAGTACCAGTAAGACTAGAAACATCACGTATCCCCAAGGCGACAATGTTTTACCCAGCCTCAATAGCCAAAATGCAATGCCATAGCTCTCAGGCTGTTTCAAACCCCATACTAAACTCTGGTCCACTTCCACTAAGCCCTCTTATGAAGTACCTATGGTAGTAAGTGCCGCCTAAAATGTTAAGCTCTAGGCTATGAACGCAGGTGATGAACGTCCAAGCGTTACTTTCTTTTCCTGATTCAAGCTTGTACCCAGAAGCTTTCACGATGACGTCCTATTGTGAAAGTAGTATAAATCTCCACAATTTAGTCCGGATGGCTTACCCCTTATGGTATACGACTAACCTCTAAGCGGAATTAGTGTTTTAGCATTGACGTTTAACATTGGCACCCTGAAAGTTCTATCTGCGTAGCGGTAGGTATGGAATCTCGTATCTCGGGAAAACCATACCTAAGGTAGTTAAGAAAATTGAGCTATTCCCCAGACCCAAGCTACCCCGCGTTCTGTCACTGTCTTTTCTTTGATATTGACCTTTAGGCTAAATCAAAGTTCAGGGTGCTGTAGATCTCAAGGATTACCCTGCTTTAGCTCTCAAGAATCAGCTGAGAGCACGGCAAACTCGGAAGCCAGAGTGAGAGATACCAAGGCTGTAAAAATCCGACGGTTGATTAACAAATGATCAATAGTTCGAAACCCAACTCGTGCACTTGCCAGGCTTGCAGCCTCGTTGGCGAGCAAAGTCCAGACTTCTGCTCTTCCGTGTCTCGTCGTGTTAGTCACTATATATGAGCTTATCTGCCTACCTACTTGTGCAAAGTATCATCATCTTAGCCTATCATTCTATACTCTGGTAGAAGAACGCTACTTAACGATCGTCAACATGGCTACGCTTTCTGTCGCTCATTCCACGCCATCAGGTTACAGCTATTGGTGTGGTAAGCCAACTTTACTCCCATTCCTGTTATGCAGATAACGGTCACACGACCATGCTAATTATCTATGTGTTGTTGTTTAAACAGCTTTCGCAGTCGGAATTGGCTCCCTGCTCTGGGGGTATGATTCGGGAATCTTCGGCACGGCCCTCGCTCAGACCTATTTTGAGGATAAATTTCACCCCAGCTCCTCGATGCTGGGTGGTATCATTTCCGTGTATACCGCTGGTGGTGCCGTGGGTTCTTTACTCTCTGGCCCGATTGGTAACAAATTCGGTCGCCGTGGTACGATCCGGATCGGCGCCGTGGTCGCAGCTCTTGGTACTGCTCTTCAGACGGCTGCTCAGAACACGGCCATGCTTATAGTTGGCCGCCTCATCGCGGGACTTGCAATTGGTATCATTTACTTTGCCATCCCCATGTTTCTTTCCGAGATTGCTCCCCATACCCAGCGAGGTCTCTTTACTGGCTTGCATTCCCAATTTGTCGGGTTCGGATACATGACTTCAAACTGGATTGGATATGGCGTGTCCTACACGACCGGGCAGTTCACCGTGAGTCTTACCTACTACTATTCTCCCCCTATGACTTCTGCTGAGAACAGCACGTTACAGTTTCGCTTTCCTGTTGGCCTCCAGGTATTTTGGGCTTTGTTACTACTGGCTCTGTCTTTCACCATACCTGAATCTCCGCGTTTTTTGGTTGAACGTGGGAAGCTGGACGAAGCCGAGATCGTGCTTAAGCGGCTTAGGACTGGTAATGACGATGAAATGCTCCAGAGAGAACTGACACAGATGCGCGATCAAATCCAGTGGGAACGTGAAAATGAGGAGTCAACCTTGAAGGTGATGCTCACCAAACCATCGTACCGCAAGCGTCTGCTACTCGGCTGTGGCGTTCAGATTGGGCAGCAGATCTGTGGAATTTCCGCTATCAACTACTACCAGACCATTATGTACAAGTCTCTGGGCATCCACGGACATGTTGTTCTTCTTCTCGCTGGTGTATGGGGTGCCACTGGCCCACTGGCCAACATTTTCTGTCTAGTCTGGATCATTGACAGGGTTCGACGTCGCACTCTCTTCATGGTTGGATCCGCTGCTATGGCCATCGACATTGCGATAGTGATGGCACTGGTTGCTGTGTATGGTGGTAGCAGCAACACGGTGGCAAATGGCTTTGGTATCTTTTTCCTTATTTTCTTCGGTATCTTGTTTTCACTCTCGTGGAACTCGGGCGCGCCAGTGTACACGGCTGAGATCTTTCCTACCCAGATCCGCGCTTTCGGGGGCGCCATATCTACCTTCTGGTCGTTTGTCATTCAGGTAGTGCTCGCCCAGGCGTCCCCGACAGCGCTTAGCAATGTTGGCTGGCGCTACTACTTCTTCTTCATCGCCATGAATCTTTTCACGCTGGCCATGGTTTTCTTCTTTCTACCCGAAACATTGGGGAAGTCTCTGGAAGAAATTAGCGAGGTCTTTGGCGATATTTTTGTCAGTGTTCATATGGATGAGCGATTCGATAGGAAGGTTGAAGACCAGTCCCAGGCACAGACAGTTGAGAATGCCTAGTTGAAGTTAAGAGTTATATTAGCTTTATATCTTCAGTAAGCTCTCGAATCTTTGTTGCTTGAGGAGCAAAAGCACCAGGAGTCAGCTAGCCAATAGTATTATTAAATCACTATTTCATTTTTAACATATAGCTATCTGTTTGAAGAGATTTCAACCTAATAATATTAACACAAGGTAAAATGTGATTTCAACCAATTCCACTGGTCTTGTTCCTTTTGGACCATTAAACGATTTTATCTCCAAAGTTCTTGGGTACTTCAGGACCCCAAACCGAGAAAGGTCCGACGACATCCCTATTAGTCCCCGTTGCGCGATTGACAACATCACCGTCAGCATAATGCTCAATTTTGAAGCCACTAGGGTCAGCCCAGTAATCAAAGATCTGACTGCCCAAAACATGTCTTCCAACACCCCAGACGCTCTTCCAGCCTTTGCTAGCCAAGTACTCATGTCCAATGAGCTGCGTGTCAAAGTCTGCTACCTCGAACGAGGTATGATGACAGTATATCTTTTTGACGTGGGGTTCAGCTCGCTGCATGAAGAAGCAGTGATGATCGGAATACTGATCGCCAAGGTCCAGGTGCATAAATGTGAGCACGTCCATGTTGGAGAAGTCCCAGTGGTACAGAATATCTGAAGGGACGAAATTGAAGTTGCTTGTGTACCATGCTAGCTCGTTGTCAAAGTCTGGGACGACGTACCCAAAATGGCCGAGCTTATGGACGAGTGCTGGGCCAGGATGATAGCGTTGGTACTTTCCTAGGAATAGTCAATATGTGAGAGTAGAAGGTAACAGGCGTATATCGCTCACCTCGCCTTGGCTTCGTGAACGGTTTGTTGTACGGTCCCTGTTGCTCATGTGTTGCAGTAGGTTCTTCCGAGTCAGTCTTTCTCTCTTCTTGACCATATACAACATGAAAGAAAGTATTATCCTGACGACTAAACTTGATAACCTTCCCTCCACCAGGAGCATGCTCAAGAGAGACTCTCTCAGCGCCCCCAAGGGCAGCTGCCTTCTCAAATTCCTCCTCAGAGGCAGCTACAAAAGCTGGTCCAAGAAATCTCTGCTTTCCATCTTTACTCTTAGTCGCAACATAGACAAACGGGTCTATGCCATAACCGCGGTAGTAAATGGAATCTCCAATGTGAGCTTCTTTAACAAAGCCAAAGTCGTCTGCGAACTTGTCGAACTTGTCCAGGTCAGGGTGTTCGAAGTAGACGTGGGCAATGCGGGACAGTTGGACCTTGGAGGGGTCGTTGGTGATTGTGGGGATGCGCATGTCAGGCATGATGGCTTCTCGTAAGCACCTGGGCAGTTTGGTAAGAACACTTAATGCGATTTTTAATGCCAGCGACATAGTAGAATGTCGAGGGACGAGCTTTCACCCTTATGCTACAGATTGTGGTGTTTATTCTTCCATGGCCTTTATAGAGCTTGTTGCGGTAAGGTTCTTCTGTCTAGAACCTGGGGTAGCAATTAACGGCGGCGGGGATAACCTTGGTGCCTCTCTAGAGTCCCTCCGTGACCCACTTACACTGCTGCTCACTTCGGAGGAACCTAAGTAAGCTTCGGAGGATCTACGATCAATGAGCCAGAAGAAGCAAGGACCGGTTTACAATAGGGAAAAAGTCAATCGGAGTAATACTTCTTTTTAGAGTATTTTATTTACAATAACTAGAATATCTATAAGAGTGCCAACGTATATAGACTACCAATTTCCATATCTGAGAATATCATACCATATCTCTTATCTGCTTTCTTGTAACATAATCTATTGGCATCTGCACACATATCTTCATAACGGGAGTGAGTTTCATGTGTGTTGATAATTTCGACAAGAGTAGGTGTAGATCCTGCTGTTTTGCATGATATTCGATATGTTTCCATGATCATGACGCTTTCATTGTCATCTGCCAAATCAGAGCCTTCGGTGAATGTCTCAGAACTTTCGTCCAGTGCCGGGGTATCTATGCTCTGTATGCTAGCGGCAGAATACGACCACCGCGACTTGGCTGGTGGTGTAAAGATTGAAGGCTCCAGAGAAGGGCAATCATCTGAATGTGGATAGCCACGGCTTTCCACGTCGCGGCGGTCATAAGCAGTAGGCTCGCTCCGTAAAGGCACCTCACTAGCAACCCCTGTGAAATGTGTTTTGGGAGACGAAGGGTTGACGTCATGTGTGGCAAGGTATTGCCGGTTGTGTAACCTAGAGGGAGCCCGGGCAATTGGGCGCGAGTACCCAGGAAGCGAGCTCTGTCGATGAGGAGAGCCACTGCGTGTTATTGCAGGAGAATTTGTCGGTGAGGAAGAATGGCTGGGTAACGTGATAGATGACTCCGCCGTGTGGCTGCTCCTCTTCTGGCAGCATGAACAGTGGAACGAGTCCCTCCATCGGCGGGCACCCAGAAAGGGACCAGTGCTGCGTATGGACATCTGCGGCATCATGCAAGCGATCGAGATCTCTGATCTGTGAAGGTGCAAAAGATGCAGGTCTCTGGTGGGTTTATACGCTAGTATGCGATCTCTTGACGAATAGCAAGCGTTATATAACTTGATGGAATCAGAATAGAATGCTTTCAATTGAAGATTCAAGTAATGGACCGATTTGAGGATTTGAAAGCTTGTTATTATCTTCTCAGAACGAGGCTGTAGCCTATTATCTATATAATTAGAGCCTGACCCTACATTACACTCGGATTTAGAGCTTCCGAACCATGAATGCCCTCTTCGATTCTAAGTCAATACCTCAGCTATTGCAATCGAGGTCCAGACTCTGAGCTCGTGCGGCCTCGCACTGGAAGGTTTTGACCACCTAGACCTCGTCTCGAAGTCTGGGCGGTGGGGAGTAGCAGCTAAGATCAGAAACACGGTAGAGTCGTTTGTTGATTGGCCGCCTTGTCTCAGCCACAGATAAGTTTTAATTGTCACTCTAGTCTTTCAGCTGTACCTGCTTTTTGGTGGTTTCAGGTTGATGCGAAATAATAAGTTATTTGTTTCTCCCTGCATATACTGCAAATGTATAGAACATCACTTTGCCCATCATACTATAAACTTAATTCTCCTCAAAGGCTGTTTATAAAAAATTCAAGCCATTTTCCAAAATATCCTCTATAGTAATTATAT
>JAAOAU010000640.1:0-16554 GCA_013186845.1 Fusarium sterilihyphosum
GCAGTATGGGGATGAGAACAAGGTATGATCTCAAGTGGATAATAGAGAATGGGCGACTGGACCATGGGTAATGAGCTGGTTAACGGGATGGTAGACCAGGCAAGTGCTCAATTAAGATGCAACTGTTGAGCCAGCGGATAGGAACCAGGAGTACGAGGCTTGTCTGGCAGTTGAGCGGGCGCCACCCAGGTCAGGGTTCAAGTAGAGTAAAATGCTGTCAAGAGGGGGGGTCTGCCTGGAAATGGACAGGGATGATATGCTGCAAGTGTGCCAGTCCGCGACGACACCCCTGTCGCAGGATTCCCCAGGAGCATAAATTACTTTGGGATCAAGAGAGCGGAGCGGTGGACAACTAGTGAACGTTCTTTGAGAAGGGTTCACCAGCTTAAGCAGTAATAGGTATCAGCCTGCAACTTGCAGTACAAAGCCCATGGTAGCGACACACAATGAGGAGTGGGAATGAGTGCAAGTGGTGCAACCAGTGTGGTGTGTATGCGAAAGCTCAAAACCGACTTCAAGAACCGGAAAAGAACACTCCAGCTATGCACCCATTCAGACCTCGACCCATCCAATTCTCAGAAAAAGGGGACAGAGGGGTGACCACGGCTGGAGGATACGGGTAAGATGATGAGGATGCACTGCTGATAGGTACTTGTTTCTCTGTACCTGCAAGTCGAGGTACTGTTGCGTAGCGTGTGTCGGCAGCCCAAGCAGATGTCTCCGGGGAGGACAACGCATGGAAGAAACGTGACAGGGGTCGGCTGGGTTTGATTAAGTGGCCAATGGTCGCCTCACCATGGCGCCCAGAAAGGAGTAGCTGCCCAATAGGGAACACGAGAACCGGGGCTAGCCAACGGGCCAGGAATACACCGGGATTGGCTTTTCCCTGGTGATCCTATTTTGGCCACAGGCGGTGTGGGTAACGTCTTTTCAACCGTCGACTTTGATGGTCCCATCTCCAATCCCCTTGGCATTCGTGCTGGCCCGCCCCCAAAATGGCCCGGCTAGAGACTTGAGCTTTAACTCGACTGACGCGCAACGGTCACTGACTGCGGGAGCAATGGTGTACAGAGTTCCGTTCGGGTCCAGGTACCTGCAGAGTACCGCACGTTGATGCGCGAAATCTCGCGTATAGGTACTGTTTCCTTCTAGATGAACTGTGCCCTCGAGGCTTGCGACTGTGGATATTGCAGCCTGCTCCTGCAAGAGGCCGCTTGCTCGATATCAATGCTGTACGTCACCACTGGTGTCCTAGTGGTTACACTGATGAACGCAGTGAAAAGAATGTATGTAGGCGAGCTTGTGCGTTCAGTTCTTCACGTCGCGTCCTGTTGTTCCATCTCAACTTTTGACTTTTGATGACTGTTCTGCCACACCCTGAATCAGGATGGGCAGACCAGTATCTGCAGCCCAGCGCCCCACTGGGAGAGCACCGTCGATACAGTCTATACCCACTTAGAATAGTGCGGTCAGGGTCGCCAAGCGTTTGCTGTTTTGGTGCTCTGGGTCGCGTATTGTCATCTCAAAAAGAAAATTAAGACGTTTCTCAGCTGAGTTAAGCGTCCTTCTCGGCGTCTTTCCCAGGCATCATCCACCGGGTGCTGCTCCGCGCAGCCGCGGCGCGTCATTGACGAGATTTGGATTGTTTGGTGTGGTGGGCATCTTGGTCGACAGGTTGACTGACACTTGCACTCATGTATCGCCAGCCTCGCGACCGTTAAGTGGATAGCAGCCAAACTTTGGCCTTGGTGGCGCCTCTGTGGCACCTCCAAAACCCAAATTTTGGGTTTCGTAATTGCTGGTGAAGGGCAGTTGTAAAGTATCTGCGCAATCCCGTTACGTCCACAATATGGCTTGATGGCTTCAACAGAACGGTGTGGCTAGTGCATGCGAGGCCACTGGCCGTTTCCCTCAACGCGGTTGTTGAAAAGGATATGTTGCAATGTTCCGCCTCAGCCTGGTCTGTCTCCCATTTTTGGGTTTTGAAATGAGTATCTGGTCAAGAAGGCTGGAGCTGTTCACCCCCCCTCCCCTGATCCCTGCGGCGGCCCCGGTCATGGTGAAACAAGAGATACCCTGCTCAGTCCACCTTCAAGCTCCTGACCTGGTCAAGCTTGCGACAGGCATATTTCGCGGGACTCATCTCGAAATATTGGTATTCCCGGGAACTTGTAGCGACAGACAAGCCTACTCCAGCATTCACTTGATGCTGGGTCTCCCAGACGCGTCGGTAGCCGCGACGCGAACGATGTCGACGTCATTTGATGGTCGTCACTGAAATGGCCTCGCCATGGTTTTGTTGAGGCAATATATTCCAGGCGTTTGCACAAAATACAAATCGACAAGCCAAACAGAACAATAAGAAGTGATACTTACAGGATGTATTCCATGCTCCTGCTTGAAGTTGCCCGGCATTTGGCGACCCGACATGTTGACAGTCATGGGGAATAATAAAAATGGTCAACGGTGCTGTCAAATGCTCGTCGTTAGCAACCTGGTGGGTAAAGCGGAAGCGCAGTTTGAGGCAGCGAGGCTAGGTCAACATAAGCGCATGCTCTGCTGGGATGTTCGTTGTAGACCATAGCCAAAGTGGCGTGATTACCAGTCCCGTATAAGCAGTACATTGTGTGTCAAATAGAGCTCCGCCAACCAAGGTCCTCTCCTCTGAATGTGAATGGAATGGAAGGGATGTGCTTTCGGAGAACAAACTTACCAGAGCTTCCTTCAATTGTTGTGCGATACCAAGTGTCGTTGACTTAGTCGTGATTGACGAGTGAGACGGAGTGGCGCTTTGAGTCTGAAACAGAGTCGCTAATCTAGAAGGCGCGGCATGTCAGTTTGGTAAAATAGGATAAAAATCAACTCGTTCCTCTCTCAATTTATTGACGCCGGTAAAAGAATTGGATGCAGGCAATGATGATCGGACGGTCGTCTCCTTAACCCGTGCAGGAAGCCACTAGTAAAATATACTAGTAAGCCTCTGCGGGCCCTAATTTCGTGGGAGAAAAACGACACCGTAGGACAATTACAGCTTTGTATCTTTTGCAGCTGCAGCGAGGAGCAAACGGACGGAAAAAATCGACGCACCTAGTAATCCAGTTTGAAGCGGTGCAGCAACAGACGACAAGCAGCGGCTGTATATTTCTTGAATGTGGCACACAAGAGGTTGATGGTAACGTTTTCCACGTGCTGGTTCCAGGAGCGCGGATCCCTGTCAAACTTTCGAGAATTGCTCAGGAGCCGCGACTATAGTGCGGTGCCGGAGGGTCGGTTTGTTTGTCGCGATGAGCTTCTTCGAATTGATATGGAGATGTAGTTTGATCACTACAGCGCATGGTCTCGTGTCAGTACAGGTATTTCTTCGCGATCGTCTCGAGATGTTCTATGCAGGTTGAGCACGCACACGTACCTTTTCTGGATGGTGACATCAACAAGGATGAGCTCTATAGGTAAGACACCTTTTAGCTATGAGCGTGTGTTCGCGGAGTGGTCTGGCAACTGTCAGAAACGGCCAGGGCTCAGCTGGGATAAGGTGATTAAGAAGAACAGCAACAAGAGATCAAGGTAGCGCGGCCCTGCAAGATATACTGCCCCAGCCCTGGCAGCCGACAATCTCTGGGACTTTAGTCATGCCGGGGCCCTTAATTACAGGGCGTGAACCTGCGTGAAATCACACTCCTGACTTGGCCTGGCTTAGAACTTAGGCCCGGGAGAGCGGCTTCTGATGCTCACTGGGCAGCAATCACAATAAGATGAGCGGAGACACAATATCCCTTCTTCGCGACCCGAGCTTGCTGTAACGCGCTACCAAATCCGCAATAGCGAGCCTGGTTCGAGCAAGACAAAGCACTTGATCAGTGTTGATGTAATTATGTGCTAGGGCCTAAAACGAGCAAGATTGGGAAGCAAAACAAGACAGACGGCGGCCATGTGAGAGCAGGGGGCGGGGAGCTGCACGGCGGTAATGGCTAACATACCTCATCAGGGGTACCAAAGAGAATCCCAACTGGTTCTGGTTGTGGAAAAGTACCGGCTAGCGCAGCGTATCTGGCTTAATTCGGTACCTGTAATTATTAGTCCCTCAACCTAACAGAACGGACCGTTGGCAAAACGAGACGTCGTAGGCTTAACCGTTGCCTGTCAAAGAGACTTGGGACAACGCTAACTCTGGTCGGTGCGGGAAATGGGTGAAGCAGGGACTGCCTTAGATTGTGACGAAGCGGGAAAACAAAGGCCTAAATAGTAGATGACTTTCCCTTGTATAAACAGCACCCAGTCCTATAAAGACAAATAAATACCTAAGTGCTTTGGTAGGGGAATAAACGACCGGCGGTCTGGCCACGGTCCACCTAGTTATGCGGTGTTCAGCTCGAGCACGCAAGTAGTTCAGGTTGTCGGTGATGCTATAAATGTTTCCGTCCCTTATCGATGATCTTGTGGAATGTTGCAGTGCGAGATTGGTTGCATACATATGCTTAGATCCTCAAATTGACCTAAATCTTGTGGCAGCACGAGCCTTTGTGGCATGCGTTCGAGGACAAGGGCTCAGGCAGTCCACATGGATTGTTGCAGATTGGTGATCTTGACATGGTCACACGGGTGCTAGAATCGGCATCGGGATGACCAGCATTCGCGTAGCTGGGCACAACCAATCGAAACATTGCGAGAGGATGTGCATGTTAGAGCGACATGCGGTGCAATGGACGATGCGTTGTGCGAGGACTGGTTGGTTATTCCAAGAGCAGAGAAGCTGGCTATACTCCGTATATGCTGTTCTTTCCTTCTTGTTGCTACATGCCGATTTTAATTTTGCTCGTCCCCGAGGCATGTCAGGATGACAAAATAAGACATTGGTGTCTAAGTTGCTGGCATTTTTAAGCTCTGAAACGGGTGTACTAAAGTAGAGACAATTTGAGGGTTGCCTTCTGGTCGTTAGGTACCCTCTTGTGAGACCAGTCTTCCACCTCAAGCCGCTGCGTTAAACTTCTAACTAATTTAAGACCAAAACGCGCACCTGGAGGGGACATACACCATTGCGTACGTGGTAACTCTCTGCTATGCTGTATTCGAGCGGTCTGGGAAATTCACGAGCAATTTGAATTCTATCGTACTGCCTGGGCGACATGGCAGAACTGTATGTATCCTGACAGATCTACTCCCTTCATGCTGGGGGGCTTGTGATCGTCTAGTGGCCCATACTATAAGCTTGTAACTGCTCTTGAGCATGTCCCTTGTTGCTGTCAGGTTTGTTCTTCTAGAGACATTCTCTCCAGATTCTTTGTGAGGCCAGGGGGGGGAACCCTGGCAGCCACCCTGCCTGACAGAGCTACTGGCATGCCACCTGGGCCTGGCTACTCGCGGGAGTACGTGCAGATGACAAGCCTTTCGGGGGGCAGGGTTCAGCACCAGGCAATGGATCCGGAAAATAAAAATGTGTACAGGGTAGGCAAGGCAACACTGGTGACAAGTATTTTGAGTACATATGTGAAAGGAACATGACGGAAAATACCGTATGTAGGGAATATAGTCACTTTGTTAATATTACGACTGTCCAGTATCGTGGCGATATCTCTAGGCCGGGTGGTCTGCGAGGGCCTTACCAGACTTTTGATTGTGAAATACTGAACTACCTAGGTACCTTACATTGGACCTTTGGTGATAACTCGATATGTCAATCAAACGATTTGGCAAAGCATGAAAGCAAGCAGAATTGGCAACTCCCTCACAGAGCGCATAGGCAACTGCAAGGTTATCATCACAATCGTCGAAACAGCATGACCAGACTGGTGTCCCAATGCATGTAATATGCGACCGAGTTCCAAGTTGAGCATTGCATCTTGGTGGGAAGCCCCTGTTTAAGGTTCAACGTCCAACGGTCAACCTCAAAGATACCGTCGTTACCCAAACCGGTAATTGACCTGAGTGCTGGGAGCGGGAGACCAGGGTTGCCGCGGGTGGTCCGTCGACTCGGAGTTGTGGAGATGGACCATGGGGGGAGATGGAGGGTAGGGGAGGCATGAAGCTCAAGGGAAGCCCCTTGCCAGAGCCCGCGGCAATGGGTGACCCATGACAGTCTATAGCTCGTCCATGTGGCATGATAGCTTAAACCTCTGTTGCGCACATTGATAATCGAAGTGAAGAGTGAATACACAGCGACAACGTTAGACATGACCTTAAACATGAGCGATCAATACCTCCAGAGAAACGCAGGCTGACGCTGCATCAATGTATGGACGGAAAATTTACTCAAAACGACGAAATCAGTTAAATAAGCGACCGACGTTACGAGATGACAATCCGAGAGGCCACCAACGCCAAATTTAGGTAGATACCCACTTGAGAGTCAACCATCATGAATTAGGAACCACCAGAATAATGACTATTCTAGTCCTGGAGCAGAGATGTCCCAATATTGGTATAGGTGCCGCTGATAGCTGAGCCTTAGAAAGAATTTATTTAGCGCCAGCACAAATCACAAACCAACGTATGCCTGCTTGTTCATTCGCATTATGCGCATTCAAGCCTGGGAGAACATGCATTATATGTTACACTGGACTCGCCGCGACGAAGGACAACGTAATACATACACGGCATGTACGAAGTTGGTGCAACAGTGCATCTCTTTGCTGGATCTATAAGACAATGGACGTTAATAGAGACGCCGGTGGGTAGCGGTGAATGAGGTGAGGTGAAGGGGCGAGGGGGCTATGAGGTGTACCTAAGGTACCTCCTAGCGGTACAAGGGAGTAGGTACCGACGTACATGTACCTTGATGTAGAGATTCTCCGACATCCTGCCCTATGGAAAGCATGACGCCCACGCTCCTGCCAAATCTCATGTGAGTTCGACGGCTTCGAATTGTGGCTCTGTCCTTCGCCAACGGCTTAATTACAAGGAAGGATGCCCCCACCTAAGGCAAAGTGGTGGCTTGGAACATGTGCCGCACTTGGACAGCCTCCCGCGCCTTGTTCCTGACTCAAACATCAAGGTTTTAGACCAACGTCAACAACGACGACGACATCATCACCATCACCACTACCACTCTCATGTCAGCCTTGCGAATCGACATTCAGCAGCAAAGATATCAACATACAGAGCATTTCATCCGCAGATTAATAGCAAGATCATTTCCAAGCCTCTCCAGAATATGGGAACACCATCTGTCTCGACTTCGTAGTGGCTCTCGAGAGCCTATTGGAGACAACCTCCTCCCTGCCCTACTACACACTGTAGCTTGTCATTATTTCGCCAGCTGCCAACGCTCAGCGCGCTATGTATGGTACTAGCCGTCCCGATGCCTCATGCAGTGCAGGTGGGGAGTGGTGCAAAGTCTGAGGGACTTCTGGAGTAGTGGCGTGTGTGAAGCCTTGCTCTGCAGAAGTTACTATTCCTAACCTGGACTCCAGTTAATTTTAGGATGCCGCTAAGTCGCCCCAGAGTCAAACTCATCAACATCTCATTTCCCATCTCATGCACGGCTGACAGCCTGTGGTCACCAACCTCGGCCATCGCGTTACATGCTTGATGTCGAGTCTGCAGTTCAAGGGACCTTCTCACTTTGCTCTAGTGTCGATTGTGGCATCCTCAAAGAGCATGTAGAGTAACTTACTGCACTGACTTGTGGTCCCATACTCCCTCTGGTGTTAATCCACTGAAGCAACTGTCGAAAACAACATGATCACTTTTGCATTACAGTCCATGATTGGAGTTCAAGAAACAGCGCAACGGCATCACCGCCACTGAACCCGTGTTCCCCGCAGCGCTCCGAGGCACAGCCGAAGGATATCAGGATGGAAGCTGGCTTCACACTGAGCCCACCTCGGGGTTGCAGCCTGAATACGCATCTTCATTGTATGTATTTGGATGTATCTGATGAATGCATATCATTCCCTCAAAACCATTGCACGTCGTGCCTGCTCTCGCGCTCCAATTCTGCAACCTCATACCATTCATTAGTTATCTGAGCCCTGTCTGTCGCTATCGTCAGATCTGGCCGGGGCCTTTCATAGATCCGCGATTTCTTGACACGTTCGCCATGGGCTTGGTTTGCGTTTGATAGGCACCATCTGTCAACATGCACAAGGCTGTCACAGACCCTGACCCGGTACTGCCATACACGATGTGCGATCAAGGGCCCAGAGGTGCTGTGCCTAGTTGTTGCCGCAAACTAACTCACGAACCTCTTGACGATGTCTTGAGTCATCCTCGCAGCCCTACCGCTCAAGATTGATCTGGGCTTGGGGCTTAAAATCATATCCTGGCACAATCTCGCGATCATGAACCAGATTGTCAACACCTAACTTATAGAACTAGAGCCATGGTATTAGCAGGCATACTGGGCTATTTTTGAAGATTCTTAATGAGCAAGAACACCATTACACGCCACAGATTAGTCGAGTCACCCCTATCTTCTGCAACCCCCATCTCGGAATCGTATATTACGACCAGACCAACGATAGTTATGATACAATGTCGCGCGCACCAACGACTTTATCTGACGAGTCTTTGCACCTTCAATCTCTTTACTGCAGTTACTTCCTTCGTTGGTTCCTACCGACCCATGTCTGGAATGTCGGTCAGGGATGTGAGCCCACACTCAACTCGAGCGACTACCAGCCGTTGTGGGACACTGGGACTGTGTGTCCGGCTCGACCAGGGTCCGCCATTTCCAGGCACAGCCAAGATGCACAGAAGGGGTGCGCCCGTCATCCCCGGACAGGGGTGCTTCATAGGTACATACAGCACAAGTACGTATTCAAAAAGACTAATCGAGACGACATCACCGGCAAGGGGTTCCGCTTCCACGGTGGTTCGTGGGAGAACTTTGCGCGTAAAGACCTACAGATAGCCTCCTGGAGCTCTGTAACCGAATTTAAATTTCAACGTGTAGCCGAGCTCGACCCAAGCTCCCAGGGAGGCTCTCTTCCTATTCACCAACTCAACTGCCGGTGTCGCTGACGGATCCACCTGAGCATCGAAGAACAACAGCCCATGCTTGTGATTGAGATCCATTCGTGAAGATATGGAGCATGATTACTTTACCTCAGGTTAGTTACCTTCGTATCAGATTAATGCTGTTTCCATGTGCAGTTACACAACTACTTGACAAAACCTCTCATACCGCTTAGCATCAGTGTGAAAGATGAATACAAATATATACTACTATTTCATGAGAGATGAGAGAGATAGAAGGAGATCAACACCTACTTCAGACCCATTGACAACGACATAGGTACCTTCCGGAGCCCTTTGTCACCTCATATTCCCTAGATAGAAAGTATTTGTTCGATAATATAAAGAGGCACCTTGAACCAAATGCTGATGGGCGATGACAGAAATCCGATATCGAGGCATACCTATCAATGTCACAAGAAGAAGACCACACCGGTACGGAGTATGAAGAGGCAGCCTGGGAAGCTAGGAACCTTTGGAGTCAGTACAATCGACTCATACCATCCGCAGATTCGTCTACATTGACGATTCGTTCGTTCTGCCTAGCTACTATCGCTAACTGAGAGAAGCTTGAAATCATATGAAGCCCGATTACAATCCCTCAATAGTTCTGATGGTATCCTTTAAAGCACAATCATGATGATATAGAACCGCAAGCATTGCTGCAGCCCGCCGACTCTAGCTGGAGAAGCTCGTTCATACCGATGGCAAACGAGAATCTACCATGTATGTACATATCTGTACGTACATGCTAGCCCATGGTAGGGATTACAGGTCCTGCCAACAGCTGCTTGGAATAGCAGCCCCTGCCATGTATATCCCATGAGATCCCTGACATGCTGGCTGTTTCCCCACGCGGCTGATATCTTATACTAGAGACGCAAAGCTAATCTTCAAATGCATCGTGGTTGAGACTAATGCCTCTACCAAGAAAGTGCATTCGGAGGTGGAAAATATCCGCCATCTCCTCGAAAATGTTGAGACATGCCATTTATTAGTTTCGAAAACAATTAGCACACGACACGGCTCATTGGCCGGCTAGAGTCGTTCAAAGCCACGCAATGGGATAAGATGGGGGAAAGGGGTACAACAACCTGCATTTCCAGCGACCATTCGCGGTAGGCTGGCCTTTGTCACGGTCTAAAATCATCTCTGAAGGTGTGGTGATCTAGACGTGTCTTTATTTGTCCCCGCCACAGTCAAGTCAGAGATCGGCGGTTGGGCGTCGTTCGCTCCCCTTGGGACGTGGCTGCTGCGTTGCTATTCTTGGGATGAGTGGACAAACAGTAAGTACATAAATTGACACCGACTGGCTTGTCTTGTGCCAGCCTGGAACGGTCACGACTCGTGGCAACCGCCAAGTCCGGTTTTTTATACTTTGAACAAGACTAGGCCATCTACTAGGTGCTTCCACAGCCGGAAGTGGACACTTGAAACACATGCATTCTTCATCACGGCTTCTACTTGTCCACCTCCGATCTCATATTGACTCAACACCGCACACGATGTAGGATGGCGAATGACTTTTATACACTTCCTGCCATCTCCATCGTTGTCATAGAGGGACCGAACAAGCACAGCCACAAGGCAGAGCTTCTAAAACCCCTATTAGGTGGTCGTCTCGTGCATAACACCTTTTTGTTCGCTCATTCGGACCCTGATCGTGAGAGTCAAGTCACGGTGGTACCATCGACTCGCTGCCCAATTTCGTATCGCCAGTATATGATGAGTGTAAACGAATCACCGTAAACGGGGCAAGTTCAGAAATTTGACGTTGTTAGGAAGAATGAGAGGGGTCGGTATGATTCAGCTTCATTCCTCTCATGCCTCTACCCGTGCCTGACGCATCAGGATACTTGCAGGTAACATCACATCCAAACGTTCTGCTTCAGCGTGGAGGTGTCAACCAATACACGACATTTTCGTTCATGATGTATCAGATAAACCACGGGTAGCAGCTTTGAGTCCAGACTAGGATGTCGTACGACATCTTGTGCTGGAGGAGATGGGTGATCATGGCTCGAACATATGTCTGGACGGTGAGGGAATGAAACTACGGAAGCCAGCATAAATGTGACGAGGAAGCTTTCCGTGCGAAGCCTCGATTTCCTCTTTCATCCTGATGCGGGCGCTGGCATAGGTTATGGTCCTCGTTACGACTTCTATTACCATACGAAGCGGACACTGGACTGGCCGCATCTTCTGGGTCCTCAGGATGAATGGGAACTAGCTGGACTTGTTGCTGCAAACTTGGAGGTTCGTTCTCATAATGTCGTGGAACATGGAATGGACAACAAGAGCAAATACGATACCCACAAACCTCTTAGTTAGCAGCCAAGAAAGCCTTAACCTCCCCATCACATATTAGTCCCATCTCGTCGCCATTTTGCCACTGTAGGCACCCGATATGAAATGTTGCTACCCAATCTGCGACGTACCGTCACTAGCCCTCTTCCCCAGTCTTCAAACTTGGAGACAGTCTCGTGCCGTTGGACGAGATCCTCTAGGCCGAGATCTGAGAAATTTGCGAGTCGATGGTTGAAACTCTGTTTCTTCACTCAGAACTATGTAATCATATGGGGCGGATGGGTGCCAAAATAATGCAGGAATAATCTGAACCGAAATGTATTTTATTTTATGTTTGTTTATCCAGAATGCGTCGCTAAATTGCCCGATTTGTATACTTCATATGTGATGTGTGGTAACGCTCAATAAATACCTGATAAAAGAAAGCCCGCCATTGGAGTCATTCGATGCAACGCTTAAAAACTCGATCAAAACATTCAACCATAGATAGTGGTATGGTGATTTCAACGCTCTTTCTCTCACTAAGCCTCAAGCACGGGCTCACGTTCTCGCTGAGATCGGTGGTGGTGGTGATGATGATGGTCCAAATCCCTTGACCGGGTGTCATATTCTTCCTCATCTCGGTGACGCCTGCGTCGTTCGCGGTCACGGTCACGGTCGCGGTCACGGTCCTTGTCTTCGTAGTCTGAAGAGTCATCGTCCCGGTGGCGGCGATGACGATGATGTCTTCTCCTGTCATCCTCGTCACGGTCACGATCCCGATCCGTATCACCACCATCATCGTCGCGGCGGCGTCTCTCTGTTTCACAATTAGCACCAGCTCAAGCCAAGACTGAAGCCTGAATTTAAAACGTACCTCTCAAGACTTGTGTCGCTGATGCGTATGCCTGAATTTCCTCTTTGCTAAGTACTCGTAGTACTATGACAAAGTCATCTCTGACCTCGAACCTCTCTTTGCCAATGGTCAAAGCTTCAGGGTTAACAACTTTGCGGCTGATCTTGGTCCATTTTGCACCTGCAGGTGCTTCTCTGGCTTTCTTGTCTTCCTTGTGAGGTGCAACCCCTTCACGAATAGGATTCGGCTCCTCTGGAAAGCTAACCTTCGGCTGTTTTAAGATACCCTTGAGCGGCTTCTCATCCTTCTTATCGCGAGGAGGTGATACTACACGGACTTGTTTGTCGTCTGGAGGGGTCTGCTGGGATTCACGGCCACGGGATTCTTCTTCAGGAGGGCCAGATGGCTTGGAATCGGGTGGTGACCGAGAGTCTTTGGATGGACGAGCTTCTGTTGCTGTTCTTGTTTCTCGAGTAGGTGAAGAGGACTGTGACCTATTTTCGACCACGACCGGGGGTTCCTTCTCCTTTTCTTTGTCAGTGGTTTTTAAGGCTGCCAGTTGGTCCTTGAGATGCCGTAGTTCAGAAGTATCATTCGGATTGAAGGCATTTGAATCGCGACGTCTCCGAGTGGACTTTTTGGCCTCGTCCGAATCAGATGACGAGATGACGGCTTCAGTGCTCTTGCGGGACTCCCCGTTTCGACGACTGGTCTCTCTGGAATCACGATCCTGGTCACGCTGTCGCGATACATCTCGCTCCAATATCCTTGGGCGTTCACTTTTCATCGAATCTCGCCGCCTGTCACGATCTCGGTCTCTTTCACGTTCACGTTCGCGCTCACGTTCGCGCTCGTCATCAGAGCCTTTACGTTTGCCGGGATCTTTGTCGCGTTTGTCGTCGTCTTTGACGGCAGGCACAAGGCCTACAGCAGTCGCAGCAATACCCAGGCCAGTGGCCACCTTATCACGGAACCGAGTACGCTCCTTCTCGTCGTCATCGCTCCCTTTCTTACTCTCACGTCTCTCACGGCGAGTGTCTTTGGAATCAAGTCGGCCTCGGCGTCGATCATCGCGCTCATAATCAGCATCACGTGGCAAGTCTTCATCTGATCGCTTTTTCGGTTGTTCCGGACGACGGTCACGGCGATCATCGTGTTCGTCAGCAGTGTCAGTTCGGATGCCGAAGCCACGGGAAGTAACTCTGTCATCTTGGAAGTATGGTGCCTCGTATGCGCGCTCAGGCTCATAAGTAAGCTCAGATTCTGGCTGTTCACGAAATTCTCGCATCTTTCTTTCGTCTTCTCGGCTCCGATAGTAATCATCGTGATGCGAAGAACGTGGTGGTCCTTCTTGGTACAATGACACTGGCCGAGGCCGTCTTGTGGTTTCCGTAGTTGCAACAAGGGGAATGTCTTGTTTTACCAAGGTCGGTTCAGGGGTCTTAGAGGGCATCGGAGCAAAATCTCGGGGGCTTTCGTACCCTCGAATCTTGTCAAACCCTCGTGTACTTGGTGGAGGACCGCCCCGGTTATCGTATTGCCGATTGTTTGGGACACTGGTTGTGCTTGTAGTTATGTAGTTGCGGCTCAAGTCTGGGCTGGTATCCACGTTGAACGTTCGCTGATCTGCGTTGTAGTTGACATTCGGACGGTAGTAGCCACGGTCGAAACTCTCACGTCTGCGAGTCCTCGCAGGGCCTGAATGATCGAGGTCGTAGCGAACCAGTTCACCGGCATTAGTGTACTGATAACCGTCGTCCCCATAGTCGATGTTACTAGAGCTCTGGCGGGGATTGTTCTGGTATATAGCAGAATGACGACTGTTGCGGTAGGGGTCGTCGCGTACCAAGCTGTTGCTACGGTCTCTGCTGCCGCGAGCATAAGTGTCGTTTCCTGGCTGGTCGGCATAGGAGCGGGCTGTGCTGCGTGAACGTATAGATGAGGCAGGTTGTGTATAAAACTGCCCATCGCTCGAACGGTAGTCATCCCTCAAGGGACTTCCGGGGCGAGCATTGGAAGAGTGAGAACTCGTACCATTGGCGCGGTCCTTCTGGGTGGTCATGACAATTACTGGGGGTCGACTAGTAGAATCTAGGGTGGAGGACCGCTGGGAGCGTGTGACATCCCGTGTAGTCGGTCTGTGTGAACGAGGGTCCTGAGTAACGGCGTACGTCCGGGTGGTGGTGCTGGGGGTTGGTGTTGTAGAAGTAGTTGTAACATATCCTCGTGGTGTCGTCGAAACGGGCTGCTGTCGGGTCGAAGTCGGCATGACGTGCATGTCACCAGCGTACAAAGAAGTGTAGCCAATGCTTGATGGCAGAGAAGTTCTCGCATGGTTGGCAAAGGTGGCCGCTCGTCCCGAGGACGGATAGCGATGACGGTCCGTCATGATGACGTGGGGCTACACAAGATTGCGAAGCCTATCTGATCGCCGAGATGTCGAACTATGTGTGCTGTTGTGAGCCAGCTGCGAGGGAAATCTCAAAGGTACAAAATCGGAGGCGAGTTCGTGAGAAACGTTGGACAAAGGGCGATGCCGTGGAGAAAAGCGGTAGCGTTGGGACGCCAGACGTTGGACTGGGTGGAGGCAGCCGTGGCGTATCGTTCCGTGGTGCAGGATGACGGCAATCAACCTTGCGGTAGGTAAGGTAAGGTAAGGTACTTTGAAGCCAAGGCCACGTGAGGAGGGGTCGACCTTGGTCAGTCCTTGTCAGCGTGGACCAGGGAGCAAATAGGTAGCAGGGTCAGGTAGGGTAATGTCTGGTATAGTGACGAAGACCCAGGAATCGTTTCGGGGCGAAATAAAATATCTGACTGGGCCGAGGACTTGACAAGGGATCTTTTTTGTTGTTGTTATCGATGCCCTCCAGCTTTGAAGTGGTGGCGTTCAGATCGGATGACACTGACTGAGATGACGCGGAGTGAACAGTAACACTGCGTTTCAGAGGATGAAGTTGAAAATAGAGAGCAGCGAGGGCAATTCTCTAGTAGAAGAAAGCCGAGACTACAATTGAATTTACTCGCACTTCAGAAACGAGTGAGACTCAGACGTGTGTAATAAAGAAGCCAGTTCGTGAGGACTATCTTTAGTTTACCGAATGGTTGAGGCTAATTCGAGCAGTCGGTCAGCAAATTTAAAGTACGAAAGTGGGATCTCCCAGTAGATACTTACAAGTCGTAAATGCTGCTATGAACAGAGTCGAGGGAGAATACAATCGGGCTTTCAAGGCGTCTTGAAAGACGGCCCTTGTTTGTTCTGCTCTGTGCGTGTGCTCTCTCTTGTACGAGGGTCCACCACCAAAAAGGTGGTCAAGGTGGGGTGAGGGGCAATACCGAGAGGACCAAGAATTATGGAGAGATTGGGAAGAGTTGCAGGGAGAAGGAAGAAGGAAGAAGATGATGGAGGAAGAGACAGTTGATAGTGTCTTGCAAGAGTCGAGGTCTATTTCCCGGAACAAACCCAACAACTCAATGGAAGGCGCTGAGAAAAGTAGTACTAGTAGACTATTGCACTCCGCTATGGGTTGAGCAACTAGCTGCCAGCAACCCCTGATCAGTAACTTATTAGGTAGTAGAGGGCTGTGGGAGTACCGATGACGATCGATGTAGTGGCGTGGAAAACGGCGACTGCAGGCTGTAAACGTCGACTCAAAGTTCCCAGCAATCGTTGTCTTCAGAACAGACCATGTGTATGTAATGATCTCGGTAAGAGCCAGAGAGCGAGTCCCCCGCCGGGATGCAATTGTCAGCACCAAGAGCAGGATACCTACCTAGGTAGGTACAGAGTAGGCTCTGAGGCTTCAAGGTAGGTAGGTACCTAGTCAAGGCTATCGAACTAATTTGAGGGTTGTTATTTACCCAGGTTGGCCTTTTGGTAACCGTACGGACGGACCTCTGCCTGACAGCACAACAGTTAGACAATTTCTTTGTCACAGCATCTACATTTTATCGTCTCGGCAACACCAGATATTGACTTGTAGGTACCTCAAGAATATTCAATATCCCGCCGTTTCTGAGCGGAGTTTCAGTGGCACTTGCTTAGCCTTCCTCGGCTTTTCACCGGGCTTCCTAACTCAATTGAGTGATGGAACTTCTGCGTATTTGGGCTCTTGGAGAGCAACAACGGGGACAGCCGACGAGAACGCGAGCCCGAAAACTCAGATGCCCAAACCTAACCGTGTGAACAAACAACCTTGATCCCAGGTTTAGGCTCAAGCTCAGGCTCAGGCTCGGGCTCGGGCCTTGGGCTGCCCTCGGGGTGAAATAAGACATCTGACACTCTGATACTAATACTATCAGGATAATTACCTTCAATTAATTAAAAAAATACTAAATAAAATTATTTATTAGATAAATAATATATTATCAGGAGCGTCAGACGTCTTATTTCACCCCCTAGGCTGCGAACGGGTCCACTGGGGTAGTCGTTGATGCCAGAGCGGGATGTTGAGGTACGTATC
>JAAOAU010000642.1:0-17304 GCA_013186845.1 Fusarium sterilihyphosum
ATATAATTAAACTTATTAAGATGGTTATTCAATACTAAGGAAGAAATATGTCCTCTTTTGTAAAATTAGCAAGATCTCTCTTCCAGTTCTAAGCGCCTGCAAAAAGGACTTTAGTTAGTCGCGGACATGACTCACGGGCGGCATATGCATGTAACATGCCGGTATGGATTCTAGTGCAACACCACAGGGATAAAAGACCACGTAAACTGGAATACGAGTCGTGAAGTGGAACTAGTTATCTAATTCCATGATCTGAGCAGTCCTACGCAGTGGGGACAGAAAAAAGCAAAGAATTGCTCAACAAGAGGCTGAGAGAAGTGAGTGATGATCTCTCTCAGACTTGGAAAGGAAGGTCAACAAGAGATTTTCCAGATGCGTACCTAGCCTCTGAACAGGATTTTCAAGAGCCAATCAAGCAATTAGCCTGGGATATGGCGCTAATAGCCGCTGCCGTGCTTGCATTAGTCCCCGCCGGTGAGGTGACCTAGTCTACACTAGTTATACCGGTTACGACTATGATCGCCGCTACGGAGCCAGCTGAACATTACCCCGGGAGATTGCCCTAAAAATCGCCGATCTTTAACATTCCAGTCCCGTTCCTGATGCTCCAACCATTGCAGATTGATCAGATCATGGCGTCTCGGAGCCCAAATGTAGAGTACGTACAGTCGACCGGCCCGCCGGAATGTTTCCACCGGCTTCGTATCGACCATTGTGCTACGCCGTTGCGAGCCGTGCCGTGTCCCTTGCCTACCTACCCTGTATGTACCCTTGCACCATGTCTGACGTGGCTCGCTACTCCATGATGACATTTGTCTTTGCACATTTTTCATCCTGGTGTTCAGTCTGTGGAGCACTTCCTCGGCTACTCTTGCACAGGGTCTCTCTAGTGACAGGGACAGATTTCTCGGCTCACTTAGCTTGTAAGCGATTGATTGATCCCCCGTTGATCAAACAACCTTAATCTATTCTTCCAAAACATTAATTTTGATTAGAGATTGTAAAGCTTTGATCTCACGTCAGTCACAATCATGGTCTCGCTGTCATGCGACGACTCTTTTGGTCCATATGCTGGTGGTTGTAGAGGCGGTTTCGACTTTACACTGCTCTTTGAAGAGTCAATCCTCACTATACCTATCACTGCTTTGGTGCTGCTCGCTGCTCCATGTCGAGTTCTGTACCTCCTGCACAAGAATAGGGTCAAGGTAGAAAATAGCCGCTGGCTGTACTGTAAAATTGTGAGTTAGTTGGTGAGCTCGCGTCGTGTCTCGGGTACTGACAGCCTCACGACATTGTGTCTCGGTCTCTTAGCAGCGCAGATCAGCTTTCTCATCTCGTGGACTCGCTCTTCCGCAATTGCGACCAGAGCCTCTCTTGCCACTGCTGCCTTGTCTTTTGTCGCATCAATTGGCATCTTATGTCTATCCTACGTTGAGCACGTCTATTCGTATCGACCGTCAACGGTGCTCATCCTCTTCCTGCTCTTCACTGCTCTTTTCGAAGCTGCGCGAACACGAACACTATGGCTCCAAGGCTACAATCGGCCGGCCGCCATCACTGCCCTCATCGCGACCGTGATAAAGATTGTCATGCTCGCTGTCGAGGCAATCGAGAAGCGTCGTTTCTTGCGGCCCCAGTATCGTGCTTTGCCCCCCGAAGTCACTGGTAGTGTCTTGTCGCACTGGTTCTTCTCTTGGCAAATACCACTGTTTCGCGCTGGCTATTCTAAGCACCTGGAGATTGAGGCGTTGTTTCCTCTCGAAAAACACTTCAAGTCTTCGTATCTTCAGGAGCTTTTGCAGACAGCGTGGGCTAAAGGTATGTCATCCTGCCAATTCTGCAGACAACATGTGGCTTACAGGATACTGACAGTGGCATAGCATCTAGAAAAGGCAACCATGCTCTGATGCTGACGGTCCTGAGGACCTTGAAGTGGCCTACCCTGTCCATCATCTTTCCACGTCTGTGCTTCATCGGCTTCACATTTTGCCAGCCATTCCTCATCTCAGCAACCCTCGAATGGGCAGAGAAAGACAGTGACTCTGATGACATAAACCAAGGATATGGCCTCATAGGCGCATGGTTTCTTGTATTCATGGGTCTAGCAGTACGTGCATCTCTGTCGCTACAGGCGCATCCTACTAACGTTTCATGCTACAGGTGACGAGTGGCCAGTACCAACACCTCACGTATCGCGCTATCACCATGGCACGCGGTCAGCTCGTCTCCATCTTGTTTGACAAGGCCACGGATATCAGTATTGCCGCTGCTGACCCTAGCGCAGCCCTGACTCTGATGAGTGCCGACATTGAGAGAATCGATACGGGTTGGCGCACTGCCCATGACGTTTGGGCCAATTTGGTTGAGATTGTTATTGCAGTCTACCTGTTGGGACGCCAGCTCGGCATTGCGTGTCTGATTCCCGTCGGAGCAGCAATCTGTCAGTCCATCTAGAAATGATCCATGATAGAGAATGTACTGACGCCTGTAGTCTCCATCATCGGGTCTGTTATCGCGGTCAGTTTTGTCATGGCTCGTCAAGCCGCATGGCTAGAGGCCATCGAGAAAAGAATATCTGTCACGTCGCAGATGCTAGGCAGCATCAAGGGCGTCAAGATGTGTGGACTGACCGACGTGCTCAGTACTCGTATCCACACCCTGCGAAATGACGAGTTGCGCATTTCCGGTAAATTCCGTAGGTTGTTGATCTGGAACATGGTCTTAGGTGAGTACCTGCCTTGCATGGTTCAACCCGCTTCGATGGATGGAACGTTTACTTACGACACACACATCCATAGCATACCTTGCTCCTATTTTTGCCCCAATCCTCACCTTCGCAACTTACAGTCTTGTCGCCCAGTCACGGGGAGGAGACAACAACCTAGACATAAACCGCATGTTTACTTCTTTATCACTATTTGCACTATTGAACGAGCCCATTTCCTCGTTTGTTACGTCGTTGTCCTCTCTGATGGGGTCCGTCGGGAGCTTTGCGCGCATACAGGCTTTCCTCAACACAGACATTCGCGTCGACAGCAGAATCATCTCATATGATGACAAGAGTGAAGGGTCATCTACCCCAGTTTCTCTACGCAGCGAGAAGGAGAAGGACTCGGTCTCGTCCGAGAAAGAGCCTAACACTATCCAGAGAGGTCCATTACTTGTCGATTCTCTGGACGGTAACTGTATTGTTGTCAAGACAGGCGCCTTTGGATATGATTCTACGCAGAAACCCATCCTCAGTGATATCACCGCTCATGTTCCACTGGGCAATCTTACCCTTGTCGTGGGTCCAGTGGGCAGTGGCAAGTCAACTCTCCTCAGAGCATTTCTCGGAGAAGTGGCAGTCATGGCCGGATCTATTCAAGTGATGAATTCGGAAATCGCCTACTGCGATCAAACTCCCTGGCACATGAACGGCACTGTACGAGATAGCATCATCGGCTTCTCCCACGTCGACGAACGTTGGTACCAAACGGTCATACAGGCCTGTTCTCTGACGGAAGATCTCGCTCAACTACCCAAGGGCGATCTCAGTAGGATCGGGAGTAAGGGGATCGTCCTCAGCGGAGGTCAGAGCCAACGAGTCAGCCTAGCGAGAGCTGTCTACGCACAAAAGAAGATTGTCATCCTTGATGATGTCTTCAGTGGCTTGGATATGCACACTGAGAACGCTGTCTTCCATAGCCTACTCGGCACTCATGGCCTCCTGCGGCAGTCGAACACAACCGTCATCTTGGCGACTTCTCGTGGTACGTTGCATACTTCGTCTTCGTTCTCATACTTATGCTGACACTGCTGTAGCAAATCGACTTTCCTACGCAGACCATATCATCAGCCTCGATGGTACTGGTGTAGGCTGTGTACAGGGAAGTTTTGACAAGCTGACCAACGCGGACAACTACGTGTCCCGCTTGGCTGTAGCGTCTGCGAACTGGACATATAGCCAAGCGACTTCTGTATCTTCTTCTGCAGAACCTTCAGCTGATACGTTGCTGGATGCAGAGGTACTCCTCTCGGAGGAAGCCAAGGATGACGCTGGTCGTCGCACTGGTGAAATGGCAATCTACCTATACTACATCCGCGCTATCGGCTGGGTTCCCAGCTTGATCTTCGTCTTTGCCATCTGCGCCTTTATAGTCTGCCAATCCTTCCCCACTATCTGGCTCAACTGGTGGGCAGCCGCCAATGCCAAAGACCCTTTTGCGCGTCTGGGTTATTACCTGGGCATCTACGCAATGCTAGGTGGGCTCGCGATCATCTTCCTAGTCCTCAGCACCTGGCAGATGATTGTCACCATGGTGCCGCTGTCAGGCAATAGCTTCCATCAGAGTCTTCTCAAGACGGTACTCAACGCACCCATGTCCTTCTTTGCTACTACGGATGCTGGCGTCACTATCAACCGCTTCAGCCAGGATCTTCAGCTCGTCGACATGGACCTGCCACTGTCAGCGCTGAATACCTTTGCCACGTTTGTGCTGTGCATCGCTGAGATGGTTCTGATCTCTGTAGGTTCGTACTACACAGCCATCGCGTTTCCCTTTCTGTTCGTTGCGCTGTGGGTGGTTCAGCATACATATCTTCGAACATCTCGGCAGCTCAGATTCATGGATCTTGAGGCAAAGAGCCCGCTGTATGCACTTTTCACGGAATCTGTTGCTGGACTGGCGACACTGCGTGCATTTGGCTGGCGTGACGCACTGGAAAAGAAGCATCATGACCTTCTAGATCGGTCTCAGAGGCCGTTCTATCTTCTCTACGCAGCTCAGAGATGGCTGACTCTTGTCCTCGACTTGTTTGTCACGGTTATTGCTGTACTGGTCGTGGTCCTTGTCACACAGTTGAGAGGTGTACTTCCAACTGGGTTGATCGGCGTCGCCCTTGTCAACATCATCCAGTTCAGTCAGCACCTGAAGCTGCTGATGACATTTTGGACAACCTTGGAGACACACATTGGTGCCATCTCTAGGATCAAATCATTCACGTCTGAGACTGCTTCCGAGCACGAGCCGCAGGAAACAGACCAACCGCCGTCTATATGGCCTGCCAAGGGCCAGATTGTTTTCGACAATGTTTCTGCCGGGTATACGTACGTTCATTTGACCCAAACCCCACAACTAGTTGCTGACCAGTATGCTTGTAGACCATCTGAAAATGTCTTGAAAGGTATATCCTTGTCGATCGAGGCAGGTCAGAAAGTTGGCATTTGCGGACGAACCGGAAGGTAACATGCTCTCATCGTTAACTAGTCATGCCCAAGCTGACCTATATACACCCGCAGCGGCAAGAGTTCCATGGTATCTTGTATTTTCCGTATGGTGGATCTCCACCATGGTAAGATTCTCGTAGACGGGCTCGACATTAGCACGCTCCCCCGCGAAGAAGTTCGCACTCGACTAGTTGGCGTGCCTCAAGATGCATTCCTCATCGAAGGAAGTAGCGTGAGGCTGAACGCGGACCCTGCTCAAGGGCTCTCAGATGCCGCTATTGAAGACGCCATGAGGACCGTTGAGCTCTGGGACATTGTAGCTGATAAGGGAGGCCTTGATGCGCCTATTGAAGCGCTTCACCTTTCCCATGGCCAAAAGCAGCTATTCTGTATCGCACGCGCTCTCTTACGCCCTTCGCCCATTGTAGTTCTGGATGAAGCTACCAGCAGGTAAGCCGTAACGGTTCATTTACCGCCATCTTGACATCAAGAACTGACATTATGACTAGCGTTGACTCGCATGTTGATGAACTTGTGCAGCGCGTTATACGTGAGCGGTTTGAGAATCGCACCGTGATTGCGATCGTGCACAAGCTCCAGTCAGCCCTTGAGGACTTTGACAAGGTAGCTGTGCTTGATAAAGGTGAACTACTAGAGTTTGGGCCTCCGCGACAGCTTCTGGAGAAGGGGCCTGAAGATTCTGCATTTGCTGCTCTGTATGCGAGCCTAAGCACGGGAGACGAGGAAACACCACAGGAATGATGTAGGCATGACATTCTGCTAGACACGTATGATGGTACATGGCACGATTTGCTTCGGAACCAACGAAGTGATTTGGACCTGGACTAGTGTACTTCTCCCTGTTATGATAGCTGCCAGTAGATGGCTTGGTTTGGAGCCTAAATTATGATCGCTCAAGATCCACGATAAGGTTACTAGCTAATCCACCAGAGATATTTTGCTTTCTAGGGTAGAGAATCAGCGAATGGCTTCATGTTTCTATCCCACGGCGAGAGACTGACTACGGGCCAACATCAAGGTCAGCGAGAATGTGGCTATACCTGGAGGGACCACGAAAGCCTCCCATGTCATAGTTTTATGGTTACCGCGCTATCCGCTGTTGTGTGGCCTCAATTCCAAATTTTCATCCTGCAGTTTCGTATTGCAGCGATTCTTCCCTGCTCGAATATGGTGATAATGAGTCATGATGTGGATATTGGTCTTGCAGCTGCAGCCACAGCTGCTAGAGCATGTATTTGCGCCTGCTGTTCCATTATTTTACTGCCACACAGAACAACCGGTAGCCTCACTTTCCGAGATCGACATGCTAGCACTAAAGAAAAAACGCGTTAAGCTTCTCAGACGTTTTTCAGCTCTTGACGTTGGACCGGAGCTATATTGTGTGCCGTGAAAGAGGCTTGCAGCATGCAGTAGTGGATTTGGTGGCTGGCTGATCAGATATCACTTACAACAGTCCCCGGCTGCCCACTGTTCTCTTTTTTGCCGACCAGAGCCGTGCCGTGCTAGCCGTGCTTCCCCTTGCATAACTGTGCCGGGGAGTTACTTGCCCTTTTTGTTCCAGGTTGCTTACAGCCCTATAACCGTAGCATGCTTCTACCTGTCTTTCGTAGGTCACCACCATTACATCCACCACTTTTTGCCCTGCCTCAGGCCTTTGACTACAGGCGGTCATGCATCTCACTACCAGCATACTCCTCTACGTCTTTAGTATCCTGAATGGGGTATTGGCTTATCCTGGCCCAGCTGGTCCAGCAGCACGGCCTCATTCCCTTAAGCGCCTTTCAGAATACAAGTCCTCCACATCAGGTTGCAGTTCTGGTAAAGAGGTAGATGTCAAGGCACCAGTGAAGAATATTTTCCAAAGCCTCACGGATGAAGAATATGCCCATGTTACGGCGTATCTGCATGAGCAAAGAGACCTTAACTTGACTGCTGTAGTTAACTCAACCTCGTGAGTCTAGTTTCGCTTAACTATCTAACAAACATTTGTTGAAGACTTTCTGGCCATTTCTCACATAGCGCTATTGTAATACATCAGCTAACAGTGTTCAGCTGGGATAATGTAATCGTGTCTTTGGACCTGCTACAACCGAACAAAACAAACGCATTAGCTTACCTCGAAGGCCACGGTCCTGCTCCAGTCCGCTATGCCAGAGCAACCCTCCAGTTCAACTCAAAAGTGCAGCCCTACATTCAAGAGTACATGGTCGGGCCATTGCCAGTCCAACAGGGCCTGACGCATCATGAAGAACTTAACTACATGTTCACATCTGGCCGAGGCCGGATCAATGTGTACAACGCTGACGGTGAAGCCATCGCTGCTTTTAACCTCAAGATCGGCACTGAGATAAAGGACATCACCAAGGAACTTCTCAACGGTGTCCGTATATCCTTCAATAATGGTCAAAAAGATCCCTTGACTAACGATCTCAACAGACCGCAACAGGTGCCAAAACCGATAATCTGCTGATTGCAGGCAGTGACCCTCTGATTCATCGTAACGATAGGGTCTACCAGTGGAACGAGTTCTACTCTGCTCACACTGGAGAATTCTACTCGGAAACAGTACTACCCACCAGTTTACAATTCAAGGTTGACCTTACGGGCCGAGATCCATCCAAATGGAAGGTGGTAGGCTGGTACTACGACGGCAACTTTTGGCCGACGACTGCCGCCTTTCGCAAGGGCATCAAGACCTTGAAACGAAAGCCAGGTCCAGTCATTGACGGATCGTGGACTTCTACTGATCAACAAGGCGATAGCTTTCCCCGCGATCATCTGTACCCTCCCATTTCAGTCCAACCTGATGGTCCCCGATTCGGAGTGGATAGAGAGCAGAACTACGTTGAATGGAGTAAGTTCTTTGGACATAGGTTTCGCACGTCTAGCTGACAATACGTGAAAGTGGACTTTAGCTTCTTTCTGTCTAATCACAAAGAAACGGGTTTGCAATTACACGACGTTCGATTCAAGGGCGAACGTCTGATCTACGAGTTTGGCCTTCAAGAGGCTCTTGCACATTACGCTTCACAAGACCCGCTCCATGCCTCATCAGCATATCTTGATTCCTCATACGGTATAGGCACCAGTCAATGGAACCTCGTCGACGGGTTCGACTGCCCATCTCACGCTACATATCTCAACACAACGTTTTACATCAGCGAGACTACCCATGTGCACCCAAACAGTTTGTGTCTATTCGAGTACGATACTGGTTATCCTATTCAACGACACTTGACCTCGGACTATGTTTCTGCAACCAAGAACATCGTCTTCACCGTACGCAGCGTTTCCACGGTTGGCAATTATGACTATCTCTTTGAGTACTCTTTCTACTATGATGGATCCATCACTGTTACTGTTCGAGCCTCGGGCTATATCCAAGGAGCCTTTTGGTCAGGAGACGGTGATTATGGTTATCATATTCATGATAATCTGTCTGGATCTATGCATGACCATGTCATCAACTTCAAACTGGACCTGGACATCAAGGGTAGGAACAACAGTCTGATGAAGACAGAGTTTGTACCGCACACTCAAGTGTAAGAAACATTCCGACGTTTGTACTGCAGCCCGCTGACTTTGCACAGATATCCATGGTCCGATGGTCAGCCTATCAATACCATGAAGGTCAACCGCTCGTACATTGCCAGTGAGGACGACGGCAAGATAAACTGGGCACCAAACGGAGCTGCTTCATATTCTGTTGTCAACAAGGACAAGCTGAATGACTTTGGGGAGGCGCCCGGTTACTCCATAACCCCAAGTATGACAACCTGCCCATACACATGATCTTGACCGATGGCTAACATGGTCTGTAGATAGCGGTAGCACTGCGTATCTGACTGTTCAGTCATCCTCGGCCCTTGGTCAAGCCGCCAATTGGGCCAGTCATAACCTCTACGCCCTCCAGCATCACGACACTGAACCAAAGAGTGCTTATGCCTTTAACAGCCACGACTTGAATCGCCCAGCTGTTGACTTCAACAAGTTCTTCAATGGGGAAAGTCTGGACCAGGAAGACATTGTTCTGTAAGCACCCAGCACCATGGTATGGAAGTTATTCCAATCTGACAATTATTGTAGATATTTTAATCTCGGCATGCATCACCTCCCCAACACAGCCGACCTTCCCAACACTGTAACTACGAAAGCTGTCTCTTCCATGATAATCGCTCCGCAGAATTACTTTTCCGGTGACGTATCACGACGGACTGTGCATCAAGTCCGAATGTCCTTTGACAAGAACTCAAATGTCACCGAGGTCAAGAGGTTTGGTGTGAAGCAGCCGACGTGCGCGTTTGATATGAATAGAGCGGCACCTGACCTGAGCAAGTTTGTTGGGGAGATTGAGATTCCTAAGTTCCCTTGGAATCCAAGTGGTAGTCTGCAGACAAACCCTGGTGGCTAATGGCCAGGCCATTTCGTACGGGTGGCACTGACGTCGGGCCCTATGATGCAGCAGTATAGCACTTGAAGCATCTATGTAACAATGATGAGAGATGCGCGCAACTCTATAGTTTATTTACAGGTCATAACCGATTGAGTGCACAACCTTATAAGAAACAGAAAGATACATGATAAGACTTGATCTTGTTCTACTCTCACATGTGACCCACTATTGCTTTCATCTTTACACCAAAGTTCTTACTGTAAGGTTGCTTCTGCCGGCTCCCCAGCCCAGGCTCTCCGCAGTAGTTCAAGAATCCATTGAAACTCCAAAGGTCGCGGATTCGGGTATTGGTTACTTGTAGCAATCTGGGCCGCCCTTTCAATATCGCTCTCTTTCATTCCCAGCTCCTTCAGTCCATGTGGTACCGGCAACCTTCCCAACAGTAGCCCCAATCCTTTCACCGCATCTCCATCGCTTCCGGGGAGAACAGCAGCTAGCTTCGCCATCTGGTCAGGGATACGCGGTGCGTTATAAGACAAGGAATGGGGAAGCATGACAGTGTGCGTTTCAGCATGAGGAAGTCCAAACGATCCACCCAGCGTATGGCAGATTTTGTGATGAAGTCCCATTGATGAGTTGCCCAGGACCGAGCCGCAAAGCCATGCGCCATATAGAGCCTGATCGCGAGGGGCGTTGGAGTCGGGGTTTTCCATGATCTGGGGTAGAGCTTCGGCCAATGACTTAATTCCTTCGAGGGCAAGGATGGAAGTAATAGGGTTCGCATTCTGAGCGTAGAGTGCCTCGATGGCATGGGCGATTGCATTGATTCCGGATGTACTGCATATAGTAGGAGGTAACGTCAAGGTGAGATCTACATCATAGATAACAACAGCAGGTAGAATCTTAGGATCAGATCGAGTAGTCTTAATGCCGTCTTGCGTTTCGCCGAGAATGGGAGTCATTTCCGAGCCCGAATAGGTCGTTGGAATGCTGATGTGAGGTACGCCTGTACGAATGGAGATGGCCTTTCCTAGTCCAACAACCGATCCTCCACCAATAGAAACAACGCAGTCTGCTGATACGGAGCCAAGAAAAGCAGTTCCTTGTTCCGTTACAGATGTTGGAGTGTGCGCTGTGGCGTGGGCGAAGATGCCAGCGACATCAAGAGAAGCTTCTTTGAGGATATCGGACAGTTGGTCTGCGAGGTGACGTTTGCCAGGCGTGCAAAGGAGGAGTGGTCGGGAGACTTGGAGGCGCTTGACCTCGGCTGGGAGTTTCGTGATACTGCCTGAACCAAAGACAACTCGATTAGTCTGGACATTATACACAAAGTCCTTCATATTGGGTTTGCAAAATAGCTGCAGTAATTAATGTAACAAATACCTAAGAGAGGGTTTTTTTCAGAGACTGCTACGTTGAAACAAATCATCAAATGACCTCATTTAATTATTTTATTACAGATTGGCCGGAGATCCGGAAGATTCGGAAAACCTAACATGTTGAGACCGGAAGCCGGAAGATATGGATTTGAGTTTGAGCTTTTCCGAAATATCGAATTTTCTTCCGGAGGCTAAGGTAGCACTTACGAACGCGGGGCCCCGCGTTATAGGGTGATCTACCGTACATCGGATCGTGCATCTCATCCTACCGGTATTGCCCCGCATCCAGAGATAGATCCGGCTACAACACTGCCGGAGATCCAAACACCAGGCTCAGAGTCCAGACATAAAGCATGGACCTCCCATCTGTTGAAGATCATCTTAAAGTAGATCTTCATTCCTGGGTAGTGCGAATCCGCACCCCTCTATTTCGTTTAAATAACAGGCTACCCTACAAGTCACCTATATGTGCATGAGCTCTCAATAGCATGGACGATCTCAAACCCAAGCACTCAATGGATGAACAAGTCGGCGACGCTGAGCTGTCCTCAGATCTCAAAGACTCCGAAGGCTACATAGCCCAGGTTGACACGGAACACCATGGCAACCTCAAGCTCGCCAAGGATGGGCATACCGTTCTGATTCCGCAACCTTCGGATGATACGCGCGACCCTCTCAACTGGAGTCCTGTCAAGAAGCATGTAATTCTCTTCATCGTCAGTTTCGCAGCTTTTCTTCCAGACTATGGTAGTGCGGTTGGCGCTGTTACGCTCATCCCACAGGCAACGTAAGTACAGACTTATTCTAATGAGAGATCATCATTTAACACGGCGCTTTAGGCAATGGAACATGAGCCAGGACACAGTTAACCATTCGCAAGTTGGTAATGTGTTCATGCTCGGCGCAGGGGGTATCTTTGTTGTAACCCTCTCTGCATGGGCAGGCCGTCTCCCCGTTTTATTCTACTTCCTTGTAATCGCTACAGCCACGGCCGCTTGGTGTGCTGCTGCTACGACCTTTGAGTCTTTCATGGCTGCTCGCATTCTGAATGGCTTCTTCAGCACTGTCGCGCAAGGTGGAGGATTGATGTTTATCTTTGACATGTTCTTCTTCCACGAGCGTGCTCGCAAGATTAATATCTGGGCTGCCTTCATTATTCTCTCTCCGTATATGGGTCCATTGTTGACTGCCTTCATTATTACGACTGAGTCGTGGCCTATTGCATTCTGGGTATACTTTACTGAAGTATGGCCGATTTGCCTAATTGCTCTTTGTTCAAAACTGACCTTGTCACAGACTTCGCTTGCGCTCATCCTTACAATCCTGTTTGTCGAGGAGACCTATTACGACCGTCGCATATCTGCTGCGAATCAGCCACCCAGAGGATCACGCGTCGGTAATCTGTTAGGTTATGCCCAGTATCAATCTCGCCACCTCCGTAACAGCTTCGGTCAAGCCTGCATGCGCCCAATCCGCGTAATCATCAAGCCAACCGTCTTTCTGTCTTGCCTCTACTATCTACTGACCTTTGCATGGGTCGTTGGTATTAACACAACCTTGTCAATATTTCTTACACCTTTGTACAACTTTGGTCCCAAGCAGATCGGCTTTTTCTATTTCACACCTGTTGTTGCCGCTATTCTGGGAGAGGTAATTGGCCACTGGCTACACGATGGAATTGCCACGCAATTCATCAAAACGCACAACGGTCACTTTGAGCCGGAAATCAGATTGCGTGCGATTTGGTTCAGCACCCCGTTCATGCTCGCCGGTTTAGTCGGACTGGGTTTCGCTCTTGAGGAGGGGTATTACTACATGATTACAGCCTTGTTCTGGGGCTTATACGTCTTCGGTATCATGGTAACTACAGTCGCTCTGAATGCGTATAATCTCGACAGCTATCCCAAAGCATCAGGGGAAGTATCTGCATGGATCAACTTTGCGCGAAGTAAGTTAACATGCCACTACTCACACAACATCTTCAGAATACCGCTGACACCTTACAGCTACTGGGGGGTTTATCATCAGCTATTTTCAAGTCAAGTGGGCAAACTCGGTCGGCGCTAAAGTCAGCTTTGGTACCCAGGCTGGTATTTGTGCTTTTGCATTTCTTATCATTATTGTATTGCAGGTATTTGGGAAGAGAATGAGACTTAGGAGTGGAAAGCTACACTTCCCCACAGTTTAGGACATTTATCTACGGGATATTAATTATAACATTAATGTGACTTTCATCTTTGAAAGGATTTCCAAGGCACAGGATGGTTCTATACTAGAAACTCACCTAGGAAATACATGATCTGACATTCTCTAAAGCTCTTGTGCAGAGATGAGGGAGCAAGAAAACACCGGACCTTGATTTAGGGTATTTAAATAAACTTAGCAAAGAGCCCCCTAAGCTTAGGCTAGATTTACCTAAACATTTTTAATGCTTAGGGTCAAGGCCGTAACAGCTGACCAACAAGAGCACTCGCGGTTTTATTTATTCAGCGGCCTTAGGCAACGCAGTCAGATCCCCATGTTTTGAAATTGCGGGGGATGACATTCCAACTTGATGCAGTTAGTGGATCTACCTCGGCACTTGGGTGCGGAATTGATGATCGGGGCTACCTAATGAACGGAGCTCCGCTGGTCGCGCTGTTGAGCAAACTTGGACCTTGAATGCCGTGTTTCCCGGTTTAATGTATTTTTGAGGGTAGCGAGAACCGAAAAATGTCCTCGACTTCAACAACCAAGAAATCTAGTAAGAGGGATGAGTATACCTCTCATGCTTGGTGAGTGATTAATGTTCTTAGACTGAGTTTAACTGACCAGGATCTAGCACAGAATGCCAGCGACGCAAGGTCAAAGTGAGTCTCACCCAGTCAATCGGTATAGACACTTCAGTGTTGATCTATTGTCGCAGTGTTCTGGACAATCACCATGCCACAACTGCCTCGGCAGAGGCGCTGAATGTAGCTATCAAGAGCCATCAAATGGATCTACTAAAAGGAAGCGAAAGCGGGCATCGTCAAACACAAACAAGTATGATAGTACCACTGTCTTCAACTATAACTCTGCACATAGTTTCTACTTTTATCCCTCTAAGCTGACAGTTATCCAGAAGACGCGCTGTTCCCTCCTCGAGTCTCTCCATCTCTGCATCTGAAGAGACTGCACTACTCAAGGAGCAGCTTCAACGATTGCAACAAGGTCTGGATACCTTGATGATGCAGCAATCACTTAGCTTCGACTTTCTCAGTTCGCACAACACTCCACCACTGCCGGACCATATGGGTATCTCAGCACCCTCACCAGATGAACCGCCTCTCGAATTCAACCATTCCACCGAGGCACTTGAACCACAGATGGCAACAAACAATCTTGAGGAAGCATCACCGGACTCTTGTCAAGATGGCCCTCAACCTGCTGAGTTTACCTATGCCGAGACTGACACCTTTGTCCCTGGGAACAAATGGCTGAGCCGATTCGCTGTTGCTTCGCAAATCTGTGATCTACGCTCCAGTGTCGGCGCAGATCCTGTTCTCCCAAGCACAACTCCCTCAAAGAGCTGTGCCGTTCTGCTGCCTTGCCCCAAGGACCTGACTCGAGCGATTAAGACAGGTCTAGCTGGTATCGATTGCTTCTTCCCTTCCATCCATGGGACGAGGCTGGTAGGAGCGATATCACGGACACTAGACACGCTGTGCTACTCTCCTATCACCCAGTCTGTTGTTGTGACCGAGCCGCATCACTTGGTCGTATCAATCCTTCTCGTCATCGTTGCAGTTGGACAGAATCTTGACGATAAAACTTGTCCCGATATGTTTCTGGACAAGGCATGGCCTGGCTCTGAAGCTTATTGGCAGAGTAGGAAGCTCATACAGCATTTTGAGGGAGGAAGTGAGCTGCAGACATACTTTGTCGTCTACCACACCTTCGCCGCCGCCTATCTCTTATCGGCAGAGAGGTTACGTCTTGCCTCGCCCCACGTCCTCAACGGTCTTCATTCCGCTGTCAGCTTGGGACTAGGCCAAAACCACGGCTTTCCTACATCCTCAGAGGACTTTATAGATCCCCTGGCACTATGGGTTACTCTCGACTTCCTGGACAAGCGCATCACTCAGAAGTGCGGCATTCCATACTTTGTCGGAAACAGTCTCGGGCATGTGGATTTTGAACGCGAAACTAGCCCTCACATCGACATGAAGAGCAGGGCGTATCTGAAGACCATGTTCGGCCATGCCAGACTCTGGGCATCCGTATGGGATGGATTCTTAGCTCCCAACGCACCAATGGCAAGTGACTGGGTTGAAATACAAGCATTTGATGCCAAACTCCTAGCTCTTAGGGAGCAATATGCCGACACCTTGTCATGGAAGGAAGAGTCAGTAAACAGCACCATTCTCGAATCTCCTTCCGAACCAGAGGATCGACGGCGTCTTCTTGTTTTTCTGGTAAGTCTTCAAATTACAGTTCGGAATGAGTAACACGACATTAATCAGGCAACTATAGAGATATCAATCTCTCAGACTGAGTATCCGCCAAAAGACGCTGAGTGCCCCAGAGACAAATGCCCGAAGAGCAGCCTCTAGCTTAACAATCTCCATTGAGTCTTTGGATGCAATCGGCCGTTACCTGGACACCTGGGGCGCAAACCCGAATGCCGGCTATATTCTAACTTCTTCTCTGGTCGAGTCCATATACTACCTAACCCTAGGACACCGTGAAGGAGTTTCTCCACTTGGCGTTGAGGCACTTCCGCAAGCGATCCGCCGAGCTGGCAACATGCTAGAGTCTCTGTCTGCAACAATCATGTCGGCAGCCAGAGCCTTCAAAGCCTTGCGATGTGTGCTAGACTTTGATTTTCATGAGTCACGTCCAGATTACGGTCTCCTATTCCCACTTGAGGGTTTTCCTGAGTCCAGTATGAACTTTGAAATGCCGGTTGATCAAGTCGAGTATCTCTCGAATACAGAATCATTTGATTTTTCCAAGAGCTTCGACGCGATAGATCCAAACGCGATGGGAGGAGCTAGTCTTGAGGTCAGCTCAGTATTAGCTGAGATGTTTAATGAGATAGAGACTAGATAGTCTCAAGCTTAACCTTATAGGTACCAGTCATGTACTAATAGTCTTTTTATATAATGCATATTTCTGCTGTAGCTAGCTAGACAGACTACTTCGAGATAAAGGTTGTTGACTAAAAGCTGTTAGTCACGGTTATTGACGTCGTGAGCCTTTGCAATTGCACCCGTAAAAATTGAACAACTGCTTGAACCCCTGCATCAGTGACCTCACCCAGTGGAAATAGAGTGAAGGCATGGCAAGCACCCTCAACCACATATAGCTCAGCTTCGCTCCCAGCGCTAACCCACCTGGCAGCCATAAAGATGCTATCATCAAGCAGTGGCTCAATATTCCCGACGAGGAAATGCGCAGGCGGTAGGTTACCCAAATCAGCATACAACAGGGATATGTCAGGTCTTTTCCTGTCACAGAACGGGACATGGCCGAAAGCCGCCTCACAAAACTTCATCATGAGCTCGCGACTGATGACTATGTTCCTCTTATGCGACAGTAAGGAAGGCGTGTAGGTCAAGTCGTATATCCCATAGCCTGCACAGATTGCAGCGATTTGTGACTTGACGTCGATGTCATGCTTGTCCCGTAATTCTAGGGCAACAGACACAGCAAGCCAAGCACCAGCCGACTCTCCACCGAGGACTCGTAAGGGAGCTCCAAGATGACTGATGCCCTGGGCAGAAAGAGAAAAAAGCGCCGCATCCACGCAGTCATCGCGGCCTGCGGGGAATGGCTGCTCCGGCGCGAGTCGGTACTCAACAGACGCCACGGTCAGGCCGGATGCTTCAGAGATTCGCGTCAAGTACCCATCGTAAGAGGCGTTGCCCCCAATGACGAAGCCACCTAAATACAGGTCACCAAAACTAAACATGGCTACACTAGCGCATTGGTCATACCGGCATGGAAGTGAAGGAAAACACCTTTGGACGGACCAGGCGGTTCAATCACCCGGAGTTCAATCTTCTGTCCGTCGCGCCCGGTGGTACAAACCAGACGGGCATGGTCATTAAGTTGTGGACGATCAAACCCGTGAGTGCCTTCTGCTCGTGCTTTGCGGTAGTCTCGAGGGCGGTCAAAGTCATACCATTGCTTGGCATTTGCTAATTGTTTCTCGAGGCGATCGACAAGCTCGAGGCGAGTCGCACGGACTTGGTTAGACACGGACTTCGGGCGTACGTTGACCGACATTGGATGTAAAGCTTGGCCTCAGCAAGCCAAAGTTTTTTTTTTTTTTTTTT